>JAMPIT010000510.1:5162500-5405000 GCA_026261815.1 Monarcha castaneiventris obscurior | reverse complement strand
CTAAGAAATAAAATATTTTCATCTCTAATTAACTCTATTCACAGTAAATTTTGCATAAATTCATTCTAGTATATCGGAAAAATTAAAAAGAAATCTCAAAACCTTTTCTAACTGCCATTTTCTGTTTATCTTCATATGCAGTAGACCAGCAGACCAGCAATAGCTGCTCTTTATTCACACAGAAGAGCACAGAGGGAAATAGCTCACATGACAGAAATGAAGGCATTCAGTTCTCTAGATGATCACATACATGAACTCATTAGCGAGTGATATTTTTGGATGCTGTGGTCTCTATTCCCAAGTTTTTTCCTGGTATTTATTGGTTGTGTGTTCTTCTGGAAAAGAAATGCCTTCATATGTGCTATCTTCAAAAAGCAGATCTTGAATTATCTGACACTTCTGGATGGCAGAGGAAGGACAGCATAGAGAAGACATCTTGCCATTTAAGAGTGACAAGACTAACCCAAGAGTTTTTGTCTACTCTCCGTCCCTCAGATGACAAACACATAATCTTATGTCTTGATCAATAAAGCCCATCTTTCATTCAAGAGCATATATTGAGGCTCAGATTTATACTTTGAGAACATGTCTTAATTAGTTTACCATCAGCTTTCTATTATGTAATTCAATATAAACAAAGAAGGGCAAAGAGTACGAACAGTCATTCAGGGCAATTGTCACTAGTAAGAAGACTTTATGAGAAATTAAAATGTGCAAACTGTTAGAAATAGAAACCTATAAAACTTTCACGAAGTATATAAAAAGTGGACTGGGTTTCATCAGGTTACAGGTACAATATACTGCATTATGTCAAATAAAATTGACATCTTGTGAAAAACACACAAGCCTTTTTAAAAAAAAAGAAAATGAGAGCAGCTCTGGATTATTATACACCAAGGACTGTTATGCTGTGAGAAATTTCTACTGAAAGTACAAGGTCTATAAAGATTTGACTTCATTTGTTAGTACAGTTGATAGTGAGTTATCAAAGGAAACTGAAGAGAAAAGACTAGGGGGCTGCAAGACATATCTTCGAAATCCTAAGAGATATATTTCTTTTATGCTTAACTCATCTTAATGTCAGTGGGAGTTATGTGCACAAGTAGAACGAAAAGACACCTCTGTATGCAAACAGTCATTTTCAGATGAGAAACAAAAAAAAAAGGGGGAAAAGAATAAAAACCAGATTATTTAAATTTTAGAGAGCACTTCAAAAAGGATTGTACAGACCATAAATCAGAACGTCTGTGAAATTCTGATCAACATAAACAGAGATGACAGTAACTCCCTGTGCACTGACAGAAATCTAATCATTACTGTTACCAAAACACATCTGTTTCCATTCAAACAGTAGTGCCATTAAATGCATACAATAAATTTTAGAAACTGTATAACTTTTATCCTTAACCCTTCTCTGTCCAGAGGTGAAATCTACCTTCATTCAAGTTGTTTTTTGAGTATAAATTGTTCAGTTTTAAGGTATGTATTCTCAGGATCATAAGAATAAAAGTTAAGTTAGCTCCAAAAGAGTTTTTAATTCTGTAAGAATGTTTAGTTATATTTCTGTCAATAAAGGACATAAAAAACCAAAGCAAACAGGTAAGCAGAGAGGGGTTCTAACTCAGTTTAATCAGGGAGCTATTATTTAACCCTAAATTTGATAAGCCATTTTAAAGTTTCAAATAAATCTTTATATTTTTAGAAACATTTAGAAACATTTGTTAATTCTGGATTCTAGTTCTTTCTTCCTGAATATCAAGCTTTTTTTTTTTTTCATCTTCCATTTGGTTTTTCAGCAGTGTGTAGAGAGATTTAGTTTGCTGTTGTATGTCTTTAAGGTTTTATATGGTATTCCCTCTTTCTCATTAAAAACACATAGTTTTGCTTACATGAGAGAAGGACAGGCTACAGGAAACACACAAACAATAATTTTCATAGCATAATATTCCCTGGAGACCTCTGTATTATGTTTTACAGGAAAGGATATAAGAGAAAATAGATACTTTGAAGATAATGCAATGAGATTTGGAAAATTTTTCTACTCTAGCAGCAACAGCAGAAAATTTTTGATTTTGCACTTTTAGATGAGTTGAAAGGTGCTTTCAGATTGAATAGAGTCATTTCCTTCTTCTGAGTAATGGCTTCTCCAGCCTACCATGAAAGAGTAAGACTTCTTTGCCATCGAAACCAGTAGTCAGACTTTCTCATGCAGTAGTATCCAGAAGACCCTTTTACTCAGCCATAACAAATGATTACTGTACTTAAATAGTATCAGTCCCTGGACATTTTTCTTTCTTTCCAACTCTGCTTTGTTGCTTGTTATTTGCATTAAGTTCTTTCAAGAAAACACTTCCTCATCCATTTTTCTTCTTGCCTTACTTTCCAGTAATTGTGTTAGCTGTCCAGAAATTGTAAATGATACATCATTTTGGATCTTTGCATTTATATGAAAATAGGTGTAGAATCTATTTTTTCCAAAGAGCAATAATTTTGGGACTTATTTTAATGTGTTTTAAAAATTTATTTGGTTTTTTTCCCCTCTTGTTGTAAGAAAAGAAGAAACTACTACTGTGGGCTAGAAACTCCTAAGCCCTATAAAATTCCAAAATGGGCACATTGAAGAATCATGTGAAATAAATGCAAAGAGATTAGTGGTATTACTTTTGGCTATTCCAGAACAAAATGATTCATCTTATCAGATTTATTGTCATGTTGTTAAAAAAAATAAACATAAGTGTTAATTGGAAAAAATACTAACCTTCCTCTTAAGAAATGCTATAAACTTTTGCTAATCATACCAAGAAGGAAATTGAAGGTAATTTTAAAAATATGTACCATAAAATATTGTAGCACAGACCTTGTGGATGAATGGAAATCAGACTTTGTCCATAACATCTGAAGGACCATGATCCATACACTATACTTGGTTCTTTGATCAAATAACAGAGATGCATTATGTATTGAGTAACATAATATTTGAAAACATACTTTCAACAAGATTAAAAGTACATTTGGGTTCCTATTCCACTTATGAACTATCATTCTTCAGTCTCTTGTTTCATTTCTATAGAAATATAGTTCTCTTCAATATGTCCTTAACAGTTAATTTAAAATTTTCTCTAAAATTTCTTTTATCATGTAGTAAATACAGACCAATGTGAAACCTTATAGAAGCTAAGGTTCCTGGTAACAGAGATTTCATTAAAAGGTGAGGTTGATAGCATGTTCCATAAACTACTCTGGAAAACAAACCATAGCATGGAGATGTATCTTTCACCTTGTGCTATGCAAAACAACAGATACAGGAAATGAAAATTTTCCATAAGACAATAATTTATATCCTGATTTTTGGTTGGGTTTTTATTTGCTTGTTTGTTTGCTTGTTTTCCAAATGTAAAACTTTCCTTCAATGACATTTAACTGGAAATCGATTTTAACCTAGAGTATGCCTGTAAAAAAGCTCTTTTGGCCAAGATTTTTCTTTCTGTAAATTTCAGACCTGTAACTTCTTACTGATATTAATTTAAGACTTTTCAATTATCTTACTTTTGAACTGATTTGATTTATATGGAGTTTGATGGCACTCATTGCACTGGGGAATACTTTGTTTGTGCACAGTAAATATACTTCTGATGAAAATGAAATTTCAAGGTAAATAAATATCTCCTATGGATCATTACAGACATTATTAAAAGTATGTGCCAAAGTGATAAATAGCATTAGAAGCTAATTTTATTTTAAAGGGAAAAAAGCTAATTTGTAAGTGTACCAACCAGCAGAAGAAAACAAAATAGATCAGAAATTTGTTTCACCATTCTGTGCAAAACCACCAAACTTGAATATTAAAGAAACAGCCTGAAAAAAAAGGGTAAGTAAAGGCATGCTGGACAGTTGGATTAATATAGAAATCTCCAAGCATGGGAGAGCTATATAAAACAAATAATTTCCTTGCTTTGCAAGCTGCTTTGACATATAATAGTAATATAGCAAGTAGGAAATATTTCAAACAGTTTATCCTCTTCATATGTAATGATCCCTAAGAGCAATTCTGCTTGCCACAGACTTTTCTTTCTCAAAGAAGTGTCTCATTACCTTTTCTGGAAAAAAAGCATTGAGAGCTATTCTCTGCTAGGTTATGCAGATTATTCAAAACCTAGTAGAACATTCTTTTTTCTGTATTGTGTTTATCATCAATGTGAAGAACCATAAATGGACCACAGGAAATATACACTTAAATGGAAAGCAATGGGAATTATATTTTTGTGTATTAAATTCCCTGTTATGACTTAGAGCTCAAAATTACGTTGCAAAGAAATATAAAAGGGTTTTCCTGGTAAAGGTAACACAGTAAGGAAAAAAGGAGAAAAAGAGCTGAAGAAATCATACTCTTGAGAGCTCTTCACTAAAGAATGCTAGAAGACACACAGGTCCCCTTTTCCCGTTGTCTCTCCACTCCTAATTCAAGACCACCTTTCATAAAATGCTTGGGGTTTTGTACAGTCAGCTAAGCTCTGCCTCATCTAGTGAGTTTCATGACAATTGATAACAGACCTAAGAGATCAGGATGATCTATAGCAGTGTTAGCATAATGGCTTAAATCTTGTTTCCAGTGATGGCCACTGGGTGCAGAAGTGTATCACTTCCTAGCTATTTGTATCAGTGTGTTAACTTTTAAAGTTAAAACAAGCTAATATTATTTAAAGCCTGCTTAGTGTGCTTCTGTGTTTAAAAGAGCAGCAAGTCTCTGGCTCCAGAGTCATGCTCCTCTCACAGTTTTGCACTCTTCCCTAAGGCAAATGACCAGCTAGTTCCAGGAATCTATGCTGCACAGAAGATGTGCCAAGGAAAGGAAATCAATTACCTAGGTTTCTTAACTTTTTGGCCTGAATGTAAAGACTCAGGTGATAAGACGTAATAAACAGTAGAAGTTTCCTGGAAATAGTAGGAATGGTTTCAAACCTCCTTTTGCAAAAAAAAAAAAGGTTTGGTTCTGTGTGCTATGTTTTTGGAATAAATTCATAAAATGTTCTGATATTTAGGCAGGTGAGAATGGCCTTCCCATATATTACTAATTATTAATACCTATATATTAATAAAAGCAGTACCAAGAGTATTTTCTTATTCATACAGTTTGTGTTATCTAAGGTCTGGGAAGGTCTCTCAACCCGCTCTGCCTTCTAATCTCTTTCTTATTCTCTCACTCTCTCTTACTGAATCTTTCATGAGAGATGTATGCTACCCCATGCATTTTCTAGGTCTGGTTGACGGTCATATTCACACCTAATAAGAAATTCAGCTGAAAACAGTTCATAAACTTTCGTAGTGTGGAGGAAGATATCCAGGGATTTCTATATGCTCAGAAGTTTAAGCAGCAATTGGATTTTTTTTCTGTCTGTATGGTGTTTGCCAAAGCTGGCAGTCAAGCATGCACACTTACTCACTGTCCCTCTGCCAGTGGGATGAGGGAGAAAACAGCAAGAACAAGAGCATAAAAATTCATCAGGGAAATCACTTACCAATTACTGACTTGCTTGGAAAATTTAACTTCATTTCCAGTTAGCAAAGACATTTAATTACTGATGGGATATTTAGAAACAAAGCAGAAAAATATTTAAACGCTTGGGGAAAAAATATTTTCTTCCCATTTCCCATTCACTCCAGACACCTCTCCTTCCCCCTTTCAATTTTCCACTCCCTTGTCATCAATGCAGTTTAAGCTCACTCCCCTTGGTGAGTCAATGGGCTGAGGAGGAGATTGGGATCAGGCTGCAGTGATTCCTTTCTCCTGTTCCTTATTCTTTTCTCTTTTCTCTCTCTGCTCATGCCTTCTGTTTCCTCTAGGATTTGGGCTTATCCATGGGCCACAGTTCCTTCAGGAAGCATGATTCAGCCTGTGCTGATCTACAGGTCACAAGTCACTTCAAGGGTTTGCCTGTGGTAGCATGTTTATCCACTGGTTTCAGTTCCTTCAGGAATGTTATCAGCTCTACCATGGAGCAATTCTTTGTGCTATGGTACCCTGTTCTATTTCCTTTTGGTGTTTAACCTCTTTAAATATGTTTTTGCAGGTGCCACCAGCTCCATGGCAGGCTCAAATGTGTCCTTCAGTAACTCCCTTGGAGGTGGCAGAACAGGCTGTGTCTGGCACAGGGTTGCTCCCGGCCTCTTCTCTGAGGTGTCACCTGTGCAAACCCCACCTCACTGCCAAAATCATGGATTTATACCAACCACTATCTGTTCACTTAAATGCTCTAAGAGTGTGATTTGCAAGCTCATGAAAGCTCTGATATTACTGTGAATGCTCTGTTACCCTCTTTTCCAGAATGATAAAGGTGGAAAGGAATGATGAAAAGGAATATGACTACTTTGCATTGCATGTGGAGTCAAACTGAGTTATGAATTCACATAAGTCCCATGGTGTACCAGAGTAGAGGAAAATATCAAAAGAAAATTGAACTATAAAGAAGATAGAAAAGAGAAAGGTCTGCTTGGGAGGAGCATACAGACACTGCCAGAGCATGCAAGGCTGGAGTTAAGGAAGTGAAACTCAGCTGGAACTGAAAGTGGGAAGGATTGTGAAGTGCAAAAAGAAGAGCTTCTGTAAGTACATTGTCAGCCAAGGAAGAATGAGGAGAATGTGGGCTGTAATGATATGTTAGAGTATTAGGAGGAAAGAAGAAAGGACTTTGGAAAAGTTGAGGTAGTACAATGTCTTTTTTGTCTGTTTTCAATGATAATATTTCTCTTTGGGCATCCCAGGCCCGAAAGACGTCTTTAAATAGCACCTGTATTACCCATAGCACAGGAAGCTTAAATTTAGGAACCTCTTAAGATAACTGGACATACAGGTGTCCATGGGACCAAATAACCATATCCAGAGCTGCTGAAGAAGCTGTCTGCTGACAGTGTGAGGCCACTTTCTATCATCTTTACGAGTCATGGTGGTCAGAGGAATTACTGAAAGACACAAATGTAATGTTCATCTTTAATCAGGGTAAGAGGGAGGGTCTGGGTGACTACAGGTCAGCCATTTCCTAGGAAGATCATGCAGCCATTTCCAAGTATATGAAGGACCAGAAGGTGATATGGAACAGTCAGCAAGGGTTTACAAATGGCAAATGATA
Organism: Monarcha castaneiventris obscurior; assembly: GCA_026261815.1. Classification (NCBI taxonomy): domain Eukaryota; kingdom Metazoa; phylum Chordata; class Aves; order Passeriformes; family Monarchidae; genus Monarcha; species Monarcha castaneiventris. Next base: position 5,397,876 of record JAMPIT010000510.1, on the reverse strand, counting down.
TCCTGTTAACCTGATTGCCTTCTGCAGTGAGACTAATCTCTGCATGGACAAAGAACAGTGGCTGCCGTATACATAACTTTAGAGATTAAAGGTTTTTAATCTTTTTAACACAGTTCCCTCATGGTCTACCCATAATTGGAGAGGTATGGACTTGAGTAGCCAATGATGTGGATGGAAAATTTGCTTGACAGTAGGGTTCAAAGAGAAGTGATTGGTGGTGAAAATCATCCAACTGGCAGGCCATTATGAGTGGTATGCCTCAGAGATCAATGCAGAGGAGTGTTTTACGTCTTTAACAACAACCCGTGTGTGGGGATACAGTACAATATCAGCAAGTTTGCAGAGAACACCAGTGGAAGCACTGAGGTCTGCTATTCGGAAGAACCTCTACATACAGAATGAATGGGCAACAGGTATCTCAAAAAATTCAGTAAAGAAAAATACTAAATTTTACACCTGAGACACACTGCTTCCATGCAAGCAAATAAGTTGAAGGACAGCTCAATAGAAAGACACTTTCTAGAAAAGGATCTGGGGTCTTGATACGCAACATATTGAAGTTCAGTCAGCTGAATGATCTTGCAGCAAAAAAAAAAGGCCAATTACCTATTGGACTGTACTGTATTGTGAGAGTACAGTCAGCAGGTAAAGGATTCTCCCCTTCTATGTGGCACTTGTTAGGTAATATCTACCGTATTAGGTAATGTCTACAGTATTGTGCCTAGTGTAGAGAACTTCAGTACAAGACAGGAATAAACTCAAGCAAGTTCAGCCAATGTTGACCAAGATGACTATGGGGCTGAAGAGGAGAGATTGAGAGAATAATATCCTTGAAAGGAAAAGTTTAGGGGGAAAATATTATTCCTTTCTTCATACACATATTGGGTAGTTGTAGAAAATATGAAGCCGGACTGTTTATAGACACTCATGTTGGAAAGACAAGTCTCATTGGATAAAAGCTAGATCATAAGGAATTCCAACAAAATATTTAAAAAAACATCAAAAAGTGGCATGAGGTGGTCAAACACTTCAACAGTTTTCCCAGGAAAGTAATGGAATCTCCATCCTAGGAATTATTCAAAACTGAGGAGAGATCAGAGATCCCAATCAATTTACTCTGGCTATCCAACAACAAGAAAGAGAATTCAAAAAGTACCTTCAGAAATCTCCTCTGATTTATATTATGTTATGATTACATCTTTCACAGCATTTTACTTTAAATCTTAAAAAAAGTGCGAGAGCTTGAGATTCTGCTATTACATAAGTGGAGATCCCTGCTGCTGTGTTCTGTTAATTTCTGGAAGTTGTTGACTTGGTTGTTTTTTTTCTCCTGGTTGAATCAAAATATTTTAGAATTACATATCTAGAGACAATAAAATAAGAGTTGTTTATAATTCAGGTCAAGGGAAATAGTTTAACCTCTATGAAAAGCCCCTGTAAACTTTGTTTCTTTGTATTGGAACATTTGATGTATTTGGGGGAATGTGTTAGTGTTATAGATACAACTAAATTTGTTCAAACACCACCATTATTTATTTTCTCTATGCAACTGTAGGGAATGCAAATCTGTATAAACAGCTATTGGTTGTCCAGTTCTACTGGTTACAATCCCTACACCTCTCACTCTGGTCCTGATTGATTTTCCTCCATGGGTCACATGGAGGGAAAGTAAGCCAATTAAGTCATAATGCACAGGCTGTTACGGGTCAGTGGTAAGACTTTGTATAGAAAACACAGAAAGATTGTTGCAGTGTCTTTCTTTTATCAGTTTATTTAATTGTAGAAACTAAGTAGATCTGTCATCTCTATGGTACTGTCAAGATTTCTGTTGGAATACAAAAAAAAAACCAGCAGCTTTTTTTTCTCTGTTAGAAAACCTAGTCTGAGAGCAACAGTGGCTCTAACAGACATTATGCTGAGTATTTTAGGATATATACTGACAATAGAAAAATTTAATGCTACCACCTTATTATCAGTGTATATTTTCAAATCCTGCTGGTGCCATTTCATTTGTGTCTCAGTTAAATTTGAGCCAACTGTATTTAATCCCTATTCTTGTCACTCTTGTGCAAAGTGACACCAGAGTAAAAGTATTTTACATATGTCTTGAGAGGAACACAGAGCAGGGTGTTTTCAGTATGCATTACATCCACCCTATTTCATGACTTCTCTCAATAATCTGGGAGGACGACACAGAATGATGAATCTTTGTGGTCTCTAAAGTGCTGTTTCAATTATACTGCATTAGCTTCTACCCCTTCCAAAACATCTGAAGGTGGGTAAGAAAACAAGCAAATGAAAGTGTACATGTTTCGAAGTTCACATGATAGTGGCAGGTAACAATTAAAAACACTATTACAAAAGTACCCTATTATTGCTGCATTGCTGTAATGATTTAGTAAAAATAATACCTAATACACATACTAGAGTACTTTGTGATCATAAAAACCTATTATAGCTTTTGGCCTGGACATTTTACATAGACTGCAGACTTTCCAATTAAGGTTTTAGAATTCTTAGGGCAAAAAACATCAAAAATATATATAATTATAATTATGATATTTTTATATGAGTGATCAATATAGGCTGATTCCTGATTAATTTTATACAAACAGCAGACCTCTACAGTTTATATAAACACAGTTTTACAAGACTGTATCAATTTAAAAAAAAGTCTGAAACAGAAATTTTCATGATAGTAAAATTTGTCCTGCTCTGTAGGAAACCACTAATGTGTCTTTGGGTCCAGATTTAGGTCAAAAATCTAGGTCATTTTAAATTGCTACAAAGTTCCCACAAATAACCATGGAGCCAAGATATCACTCACAGTCTTAAGAATTTCTATGCTTTAAGTTAGAGGGAAGATGTAAATCTTATTGTAACTTGTAGACCTTTATATTCTTTTTGAGGTTCAACATTTCTATCAGAAAAATGACAAAAACATTTAATTAATCACAAAGGTTTAATTTCCCCTTCTCTGCTCAACTATAACAGATGTAAATAAGATTTCGTGTGCTTGGCACTTAACCAGTGTCAAACCACAACACCCACACACATCATTATCAATTATTACCCTAGAGAATTAAAAGAAATTGAAATGCAAAAATCTTATATTTGAAGTAGATCTTTAGCTTGATTAGATCAGTAGCTATGTACTTTAGCCCAAATATATAAGGATTTACATCCCTATACTTGGAAGTGTTAGGCAAACACTATTTTCTAAAGAAGAAATATTTCCTAGAAATGCAAGCCTCTCTCCTTTCTCTTTGGATTCATAAGATACTTCTGAAGAATAATACTGAGGTTATTATATTGTACATCTCTAATATTCTTATTATCTCTCCTTGTACCTTCTGTGAGCTGGTCTATACAATCGCTAAAGTGAATTAGGTCTCACATTAAAATTTATATCAAAGTCAAGTCTTCAAAAATGTCCAGGACCTTTGCGTCACTGTAATTTTTTGGGGTTTAGAGTTTTGGGTTTTTTACTCTACATGTTTCTATGCATTTTGAATATCCAGTTTTGATCTTTAGAATATGCTGGTTTGACCTGTAGCTTTTATCAGGAATCAGTGAAGACTGGTAGACTGGTAGGTGTTTAAGTCTGTATTAGAGTTTGGTTTTGACCATGCAAAGGGACTTTCCATCCTATTTTTGCTGGCAGTAGTAAAGTAAAGCTAGCTTAAGAGGTGTAAGGGTGTAAGGATAGACATTAACAATTTAAAAGGCAACACAAGATTATTTAAGTTACAGAAAGTAGTGCCGGGTGTCCACTGGATATGGAATAGGGAAAAAATCTCTTTCATGATGAAATACCTTGGTTTCACTTTTTTTCTTCTCCTCCTAGAAAGAAGGAAATCTGTAATTATTGTAACAGGTTTGGGCACTTCTTTCACCTTCACAGCCCTCTATTCCTGCTGTCATTACTGTCTAGGGCTTTCATTTCTCAAAACCAGAGATATTTCAGAAATGAACAAAGTATTGTGTTCTAATCTGAAGTGCTTCCATGCTGAAATACTGGGTAATATAACAGAATTTCTATACTATTTTGTACTGTTTCACATTTTAAAGCAGCCAAAGTGTTGAAGAGTGTGTATCTGTACTGGTAGCTTAAGGAATCAATGTTCTGCCTCTTAAATCTTTTTTTTTTGACACCACCTTTTTCTATTTAACTTTTTGTACTAATCTGTGCTATGCTATGGAACTTAATTTTCTGACATCACATCCCTCATAGATCAAATGATGGCTGTTTCAAACAGCAGAGAAAAAGAGGGAAAGAAGGAAACAAAGAAAGAAGGAAACAGAGAAGGAAGGAAGGAAGGAAACAAAGAAGGAAGGAAACAAAGAAGGAAGGACACAAAGAAGGAAACAAAGAAGGAAACAAAGAAGGAAAGAAGGACACAAAGAAGGACACAAAGAAGGAAAGAAGGAAAGAAGGAAAAAAAGAAAGAAAGAAAGAAAGAAAGGAAGAAAGGAAGAAAGGAAGAAAGGAAGAAAGGAAGAAAGGAAGAAAGGAAGAAAGAAAGAAAGAAAGAAAGAAAGAAAGAAAGAAAGAAAGAAAGAAAGAAAGAAAGAAAGAAAGAAAGAAAGAAAGAAAGAAAGAAAGAAAGAAAGAAAGAAAGAAAGAAAGAAAGAAAGAAAGAAAGAGAGAAATCTTTTCCCCACATTAAGGCTTTAAACTCTTTCCTGATAACTAACATTAAAAAATAAAAAGGAAAAAAAAGAATACATTAAAAGAGAATAATGTCTTGGTTACACATGTATGTGTGAAAAAGTAATTAAATTCCAGCTGAAATAACACTATCACTTAGTTTTTTTGTTCCTTTAGTAGAATATGATATGAATAAAAATATATTTCTAATTTGTCATGCATTTTGACAACTTGTTGTCCTAGTATTTTGAATTTTCATTTCTTCCCAACCATGGGACAGTTATCATTCACATAATTTTTTACCAGGCTTTAATTTTTAAACAAAATAATATGATTGTATTTTATCTCCCTGCTGTCTTCATTAATTTCTTTCTATGTTGAAATCTTTTTTAGTAACTTTCTAGGATATCCAGTTCCTCTGAATTAGGCCTGATCTGTGTCACTTCTCAGGGGGTCTGGGGTGCTGGTAACAGGGGAGTCTCTCCCCACGGTCTCTTATGGCAGGGCATGGAGCAGGATCTGTTCCACACTCCAGCATTGAGCAGGGCAGCTTGGGGGTAGCAGGGCAGCCCCAGTTCCAGGCATTGGGCACCTCCATAGGGATGGGCAGAGCCTAGGGTGGGATTGGCAGGCTGGCCCTGCTGTGGCATCACAGGGGCAGGGGTTGATGGCTCAGGAGGTTGACATGTGATCCTGAGCCATGGACAGTTTGGGAAGAGGCCCAAGGGACACTTAACAAGGACAGTAAAGATGATAATGACCCCAGGGCCCTGACACAGCTTATAAATTAGTCTCAAACAACAAGCAATTTCCACCCTTCCTTTCCCTCTGCAACTGCATTCTCTGTCATTTAAATATCTTGAAGAAACTTCAAAAAAAAAAAGAAACAGGAGCCCCTTAAATATACAAAACTGCTTTTAATAACTCATGTTCTGTATCGTTGAATGTTAAGAAATCAGAAATTCTCATTTATGTTTTAACTTTTGCCAAAATTCACATTTTCTCACTTTTTTTTTTGTGGGGTTGCAGGGAGACATACATAGTCTTTGCCTTCTGATAAACCTTCTATGGTTACACTTTGATATTTGAAAGAGAAATGGAGCAAAAGTTTTGTATTCTGAACATCCTAAGAAATTCAATAAGACTAAGCTTAAATTATGTCTCAAATATTTCTTTATTCTGAAAATATTCTGGGTTCTCTTGCTCTGGTAAAATGGAAACAAAAGATAAGTTGGGCTTTTTCCCCAATACCACTCTTTCCATTTCAATTATCAGAGCTGTCGTTAAAAACTTTTAGTGGAAGATTTTTGTAACACTGTCCTCTACTGCTATTCACAAAACATGCTTACAACAAGCCTGGTTAGTTAACTCATATCAGCTCCACTCATGACATAGTACTTAAAGAACAGGAGATGACACTCTTGCAACTCCCTTCTCTGTTAGACTAAATTAGAAATTCAGGCTTTATGGCAGATGTCATCCAGCCCTTCTGTAACTGACAAATATGGAACTGAAATGTAACAGAATGCTGGAGGCTTCACAGCTCTCCCAATTAAATATGAGGTTTCATTTTCACGGGTTATTTTACCATTAAGTAGTATATTTCTGTGCTCTTTTACCAATTGTCTGTTATTGACTTTGCTCTTGAACTCAGTGTGTGTGTGACATATAAACTGAAAACATTCTTCTGATCTTCTCTCTGAGTTTGTTCTCTATCACAACCCCCAGTAAACAACATTCTCGCAAAGCTGCTTCAATGTTTCGCACAATTAGATTTTTTTCCTGTGTCACCAAAATACATGGAAAACAGAATTTTAACATTCTTTAAAGATACTGAAAGCACTGCTAGAATTCGAAAAATTTTTAATTATTTATTTTGTATTTTATTCAGAATCCACTAGTCTTCACTCAGGATTTAAATCCCATCTCTTTAAAATTATTTCATTTTTACATAATACATAGATTCTTCCTGACATCCTAATGTAAATGTTCAATCTGTCAAGTAGGAAAACTTCAGATTTCATATGTTTTTTGCCACTATCTTTTTATACCAGCACACCTGTATTTATTTACATAGTTTTCTCCTTTTGTCTTTTGTTTAAATCTTACTTATCCTGTAATTCACTTCTCCAGTCTTCTTTCTGGTGGGTTCTCTCAATGTTATTTTGGTCCTCGGGTGTCAACCAGCGTTTCTTACTCACTGCTCTTCCAAAGTTAGAGCAGTCCATTCTCCTGTTGGATCTTTGTCTGTTTTTGTTGAAAGCTGTTTGGTCTTTTTTTTTCATTCTAGTCTAGGCTGTAACATATACTTAAAATCTATGCCATCTTTACCTCTCTCAGTGGGATAGTAGGAGATATGTTTGGGTTAGAGTGAAACAATTATAGGAGCCTTAGAAAATCATGCTTTATAAAAGTATTAAAGAGGACTAATGTTTCTTTTGCCAAAGACATCTGTAAGCTACCTAACTGCTGTTAAACTCTTAAGTGTTTTTATTAATTCTTTGTCTGCCAACAATATCCCAAAGCATTTAATTCACAGTTATATTTACCATCATACTGCTCAATTATGTGATTACTTCTGTTTATTTTCTGTGATCACATTCTAAGCTGAAATGAACTTCCCTTTGCCCTTACATAAGAATAAAGTAAAATTTTAAACTTGTTTCCAAGAAAATATGTAATTTTGCTGAAGATACAGCAACTGAAAACTGGAAAAAATGCAGTGTCTTTATGGATGTCTGTATATTTTGATTCTTACTTGAATAAATTGCTCAGTTATATGTTAAGCAAAATACATGGCAACACTTTTTCAATGACTAGAGGCTGGTATCTTAATAATAACTTGGCAATTTAATGACAGTTCTTTTTGTTTAAAAGTTGTTCAAAATGCACTGTTCTTTAAAGAAATGTACTAATGTGCAAAGTCATCTTTTTAAGAAATTAACTAGACTTTTTGATATAAAAAGATCTTTTGAATGTCAAGAATTATTAATAGTCAAATTTAATACTTAAATGGCAAATTAATGTCTTCATAAATCAATATGGAATCTGCTGTAAAACCAATTTTGCATGAATTTTTCTTATTCAACTTTATGCAGTCTATCTAAACTTATGAGGATTTTGAGACATGTTCATGGCAATTGAATAACTCCAACTTTTTTTAATAATGAATCTATTTTTTAGTCATTTTCTATATATCCATTTAAACATACAAATAAGCATTTTGCACACAGAGACCCTGTGTAGTACCGAACAAAACCTTAAGCTTTTCCAAATCAGTGCAACTTGTATTAAAAAGCACCAAAATAACTTTAAACTGCTCTTCAAAATCCAACATTGAAATATGATGAAATCAAACCCTGCTTGACAATCCATTACGGCACGCATTCAGAACTTTGCACTACACATAATACTTTCAGAAATTTCTATTATCTAAAAATATTGGCTATTTACTTTTTTATCATTTCACATGTGAGCTTCTTTGAGGGGGGTTGGAAGTTTGATAGAAGATCACATATCAGATGCTGAACAGTGGGAAAAGAAGCTAGTTAAAATTCTGCTGCTCTTTGCAGAAAAAAAAAATGAATTACTCTATTCCAACTTTTCCAGTTCTCTGTAGAAGCAATTATAGAATGCAAATATTTGTAAACCATATATTTTTATGAACTTCAATATTGTTTTCAAAAACCAAAGTTATATTAAAAAAAAAAATCAATATACCTTTCTTACTTTCAGTGTGTAACTGCTCAAAAAAAAGGAGATAAAAGTCTAGAAGCATCATTTACTTCTTATAGCTTTTTCATTTCTACCTGAAAACTATTTTCAAGTGCTGTTTCCGAATGATTTCAAAACTTTTCTCCTAATGCTTTTAAAGGCTTATTTCTTTCCATAGTATGTCTTTATGCAGAGATGTAATACTTCTACTTAGAAGATGCTGTGCTATTACATATAAATCTTTTGGTCAAATTCAGTTATGACTTTAATTTTATGTAATCATAGATATGTTAGCAAAGGATGTAAATGACAATGTCTTATTTGAGTATTATTGGGTATTATGTAGTATTTAGATTTATATCACCTAAAAATATCTATAACAACCCACGAAAGTATTCTAAAAATATGATCAAAGATAAATTGTTTACTGAGATTATAGCACAAAGGTGTTATATACATGTAACATAAAAAGTATAAGGAGCAAAAACCTATATCTCAGTTCCATCTTCAGTAACCAGTCAAGGTCACTAGACAGCTTTATGCTGCAGGGGTGATCTGTATCAGCTGAGAATTAACCTTACATTCTCCTTAATAAAAATCTTAACTAAACAGAGAATTTACTGTTGGCTTTTTCTTATGTACTCCTTCAAGTCCAAAGCGCTTGTGGTGTTGATTATTTGTCATTTGATTAACACTCTACTTAGTCTTGTCAGGGACATGGAAAGATCATTTTTGGCTGTCTAAGGAATCTGATTCTAGAAGTATTACAAAAAATAGGATACACAAACTGCAAAATGAAAATTACATGCACCATGGAAGGATAGCAACAGCAATAACAAAACCTCTAAAACAGTAATACCTTTGCAAAAGGAAAAGTTCTTAATTTTTCAATGTTTCTGAAAACATGGAAAACAGTCTTTCATAATACAGCATAGAAGTTTACATAATACAGGAAATGAACATAATCACAGCAAAACAGATACACTTTGTTGAAGTGATAGTAATGTAATTACTATTACTTGTGTTTTTAGTGTGAAGGTAACATGAAATTTAGGTCTCATTTAGGTATCATTGAAGTCACTTCAAAAATTCCTCATTAATTTAGATGTATTTTTTATTGTTTTTCCTTGCTGAAAATTTACTAGCACAATGTAATAGACAACCTTAACTTTAGTGCTGTGTATCAATGCTCAAGCAATGTGATGAAAGATGGGTTTCTCCCTGTGATGACATTCATGGGAACATTAATTTCTATCATGTTGTTTTATAATTGTTTAGCTGTGCTGACTGCATTACCTGAAGAATGACAAAAAAATTCAAGAAAACATTTGTCTTCATTGAAATATTTAGAAAATGGTTTCAGTCTTTGTATTTCAATGGAACCATATATGAAAACATAATTGTAGAGGCCTATCACACACAAAGGCACCTTCAATTTGTAGAAAATTAAATTGTCATACTTCAAACTTTACAAACATAGAATGTGTGATGAGATGGCTTCAGTATAGCAGGAATAGATCCACTTTTTCCTTAATTTATTTCAAACAACGGAACAGTTTCAAATAAATAGACAATAATATACTGTTGGCACACTTCTGTCTCATGTTCAGCACCCGTTGACCAGCACTCCCATGTGCTTTTCCAGTGGGCCATTTTTCAACTGTATGGGGTTGTTGTGGCTGAAGTGCAGGACCCAGCACTTGACCTCGTTGAACCTCTGACAACTGGCCTCAGCCTATCCAGCCAGCCTATCCAGATCCCTCTCCAGATCCTTCCTACCTTCCAGGAGATCAACACTCCCACCCAGTTTGGTGTCCTCTGTGAACTTACTGAGATGCAGTTGATACTCTCATCCAAATCGTTGATAAAGATATTAAGCAGATCTGGGCCCAGTACTGAGAGTTTGGGAAACCCACTAGTAACAGGCCACCAACTGGATATGGTGCACCTCTTCAAAAACAACAACTTTCAGGTCTGAAAATACCAAGCTGAAAAAAACAGTTTGAAATATTTCAGGAATTTATTTTGACTGGAACATAGAACTTTTACTGCTTCAGAGTGTTATTCTCAGTTTTGAATAGTAACTCCAACTTCATTGTATATTTCCTCAAAATTATCAAATAATGTAACATGGAAATTTTTAGCATAGACTTGCTGAAAATTTCAAAGCAGAACACAAAAGGAATCAGTTTCTCTATAAAATTAAATTCTTCTATCTTTTATTTTATTTTTTTTACATAAATGTTAAGGACAAAATCTTTTGCATGTTCTTTTCTATATATTTTAGATCATAGGCAATGCTCATGACAGCAACCTTCACAGATAGAACAATTGGCTTGGGTTTTTTTGGATTTTTTTGAAAGATGAAGGTTAGGGTTTTTGTGTGATTCATATAACCTTCATTCACAGCTAGGTAACTAAGTATTGGATTTTATAAAGAAATTAAGACACCAGGCATTTGGATTAGTAGTGTTTGCCATCATTCATACTCAATAATTGAGGTCACAGGGATTATAAACTCTAATGTGTCAAATTGAATTCACCAGCAAGACATCTAAAATCCTTTAATTATCTGCTTTGGGGGCAATGGATTAACTAGAGCCTGTCAGGAACAAAGAGATATCCTGTTTTCTTTTTCCCCTTTTTAGAATTTTTTTGTTGTTTTTTAAGTAGGTACCAATAACTATCTAGCCAAAAAAATATAAAAATAATATGTAACCTAAATCCTCCCTCTTTCTTAATAGATTTTACATTTCCATTTAATCATGATCACTGTATATTTACATCCCCTTTTACACAGTGGATAACAAGTGGAATAAATCATAGTTCTTTGTCACTTTAAACCATTTATCACAGAGAATCATATTAGACATAGGAACTAAAAATGTCATTTGGTTTGGTCATAAAATGATAATTAAAAAGACTGATGTGGAAAGAAAGATATATAAGTAGTTACAATGCTCACCATTTCATTTCCATCTTAACTGATTATTTTCTCAAAATTTCTTCCTGTTTTCTGTCACTAGAAGTCAGACAGTTCCTATTTTCTTCATTTTCTTCACATTAGATATTTCACATTCACCAATTAAATGCTGTCCAAAATGTCTCAAATTCTTCATGGTAAACTTCATTAGTATTAAAATTTTAGTTGCTTGGAAGCTTTGTCTCAGAGTCTTTCATAGTGTTGTTTACAATCTGACTTTATAAAGCTGTAGGTCCATTTTCAGTCAGTATTCAGTCAGTATTGTCTTAGAAACTATATATTTAATTTAACATATGTAATTTCATGTATTGTTGCACAATATATAATATATTCATATATTATAGTGTACATTTTAATAAAATAAAGAAGCATTAACTTTTTAAGAAAATGTTCTGTTGTTAATTTCCTCCATAATAACAAACATCACAAATGCTAAATACAAAGTCTTCCTCCCTATAATTAATTAGTATTACTGGAAATAATTTCTGGTTCTGGATTTATATTTAAAAATGTAATTTTCTAAAAGATTCCTTTTTATATAAGATCTCTCATATTTGATTTCTCAGCAAAAAGACCATAAGAGGAGGAATGTTTCGTTTGCTTTTAGTCTCTGCTTCAAGGTTTCCATTGTGTTTTTTTTACTAGGGGATTCAGGAGACTTCGGATTCAAGTCCTGTAACTGTGATGAATATTTAATACATCAATAGGCATCATACTTTAGAGAAAGAAGCTCATGAGAGGCTATGGGAAAGAAGAAAGTCAACTTGTTTACTCATTCATTCAAGTTTTCAAAGCCACTATACACAGGAATAAACAAAAACACATACAAATTGAGGGAGTGGCAATGAACACTGAATATTGAGAGGTTATTTCATTAACAACTGAGAGGCAGTAGTGATTGAAAGGGAAAGATGGAAAGATTAAGGCCTGACAGATAAATGAGATCCATTACTACAGAATTTCAAGGGGATTTTTTACTTTTTTTTTATTCCTTCATGTACCCCAGTGTGGTATCTCCTGTTCAGAGATGGATTTAAAACAACAGAAGACAGGTATTTCAGTAACTATTTCATTATTCATGAAAGAATAAAATGCAAACAAGGATATAAGTTAAGTAAATATTTTTCTCATTGCAGAGTGAATCCATTATAATATTTCAATTTTTATTTCTTCTGTATACTTTTTTCCAGTGTTTCAAGTATTTCAACAAAATGAACTAATATTAGATAATGATAGATGAAGGATTGTCCTTACTCGCTACTGTTTGACATTGGTTTACAGTGGCAATAATTGCTTCATTATTTAATGAAAAACAATGTCACATTTCGGTGGCAAAGCCTCATCTTCTCAAGACTTTATTACACAATTGAAAGGATTGATTGCTGTTGATTGGATTTTGTCTGAGGACACAGTCACTTCCACATGACACTGAATTTAACAGTCACTTTTTCCAATCTTGGGTAAATCAAAATCTCTTTGTTCATCTTTTGCATAATCCTTTCTGCAGCTGTTGAAAAAAAAAGAGAGAAAAACAAACCCATAAAAAATGTCAGTCTTTTTTCAGTTATCATTACCAAAGTCTCTGTGTTACATCCAATAGAAAATCTGACTACGCAACTGGAATAACATTTTACCCCCCCAGACTTTGAGTGGATCTCTGTCACATAGACAAGCCTTATATATTTGAAGGTGAAGAAGTTTTGCTCCTTCTCTCACTGCTATTGCAGAAGCACCTTCACTTCATTGCAGGTTTTACTCATTGATTCCCACCTGCATCAAGCAAAAGGTTACGATGTGTAACACGTGTCTGCGCTTCGAGAGGACATTCAGAGAGGGTCCTCTCTCAGTGGCAGCAGAGCTCCATTCCCTCATCGTTGACAGCAGGTGCAATGATCTTGGTCCTTCAGATCTCATTTCCACCTCATATAAAGTATGTTTCCTCTTTCCAATTACTCTGCTTTTCCTGCAAGAAAAAAACAAAACACCAACAACACCACCACCACCACAACAGGAAGAGTTCTTTCTGAGTAAAACAAAACTGAATTTTGCTTAGACAGAAATACTGACATTGTCAATGCCCAATGTGTGTCATATGCACAGAGATGTTGCTGTTACAGGACCCAGGGGCAGTGACCAGCAGGAAGAGCTCAGATTCCCAAGAAGCTGGGCACTGTAACAACCAGAGACAGCAGAAATATAGCGAGATTAAAGGGTCATTTCCTTCAAAGAGCAAATACTGTATCCTCTTTACCCCGTAAACATGAATGATTTCTTGTTTAAAGGCTGATGAAAGAAAAATCTACAGATATCTTTTAAATATCTATAAATTCTGGATGATCAGATAAATTTTTTAATAAATCCCATTAGAATGTCCTACATTTGTATAAATGATATGAATATTCTAGATATCTCTCAAAAAACCCCCATCCACCTACTACTGCATCACAGTACAGTACAGTTGTGAAATACTTTTGCTAAAATTATTGTATGTTTAATACAATATACTATATACTCCTGGCTATCTTATTTTTTACAACATTCACAATATAGTAGTGTTCTATATATACTTCCTTTCGCTATCCTTCTGTTGTTTAAATAACAAATTTATAAAGAATAATTTAAATTTGGAATTCATAATATACTTTTGTATTTTTTTGTAAATTATATATTTTTATTAATAGGCTGAACTGATGTTTTTCTATTAAATTAATATCTTTTAATATCTGTTATTTCAAAGTGTAGTAAGCCTGAAAATAGTCACTTAGGAATAGATATATTCTGTAGTTGTTGGTAAATCACATAGGTTCCTGCTGCAGTCAATATATAATAGAAAAAAGCTATTTCATTATTTTATAATAGCATGCAATTATATATTTTGAACATTCTTAGCTTGGAATGCTGAAGAAGGTATTGAGCATATAGAGGTTAATTATGTTCCTCTATGTTAAATATGCATAGCATGTTATCTGATTTTAAATGCAAATTAGTAGAAGATAACATAAAATGCATTTTAATTTAAAGATTGTAAAGTAATAATGATATAGTAAATGTGAATAAACTTCTAAAATTAAAATTGCATTATTAACAATTACATCTATTCTAATACTCAAAAATGACAACATACATATGAGGTTTGCAAGCAATTTTTTGATTTAGTACGATTCTAATAGTTTTAAGATTAATTTATTACAAGGAAAAATAGCATCGTGTGAAGCAAAGAACAATGACACATTAATAAGGAGGTTATTTTTAGCTTTTGAGAATAATGAACATCAGAACTATCATATTGTACCATTGTGACATCAGTAGCAGTATTGCAATTTGTATATCTTTTAGCATTTTCCATTCCATTCCCTTATTGTTCTGTAAAGAAAATATCATATGAACCACAACTGAAATTTAAAATACACTGATAACATGTGAGGGTAGAGTTGCAAAAGTAATTTAATACTTCAGGAGTCTAGATCTCTTTTTATCTCAACAATCACCAACTAGAAAACAGTCAGTAGTCTAAACATTAAGGAACACACTGTCAGTAAGCTATGCGGGAAGAGTATAAATGGTACTTCACTCACAAACCTGACTGTACACGTGTGATCTCTTTAGACGCCCTTGTCAGCTGTATACCTGGTACAGGTGCATCATATAACATCAGGATAATGCGAGAGAGATGCATCTCACTTCAGTTCCTGGTATTCCAGAAATTTCCTGCAGACAATTTGCATTAAGAATAATAAATTGAAGAACCCCACAGAAAAAAAGTATACAGTCGTACTAAATTAGAGAATTTTTTTCTGGGAAGTACAAGAGATAGGAAATATCCAGTTGCTTGGGTTCTGGCAATCATATACATCTTCTTTATAGAGTAACAATTACAGGGAAAAAATCATGCTCAACTCATATGGCTGGATATGAACAGTGAAGAATAAATTTTCAGATAATTTGATGCCAAGCTATAATTAATCTCTAGTGAATGAGTGTGAATTAGAAACTGAAGCTTACCTGAACAAAGCATTTTTTTTTTTTTAATGAGATAGCAAATACATTTCCTTGATTTACTGGCAAAGTATCAGCCAAATGTCATATGTGTGCTCTTGAAGGAAGAAAATTGTTTTTAAAAATGTTTTAAATCTAAAAAACAACAACAACAACAAAAAAAAAACACAAAAAAAGCATAACAGTATGTGTTCCCTTAATGCCTCTCGGGAAAAAACTGAATGATTTCAGATTAATCTCTCCAAGAAAACCCAGACCTCTGAAAATACCCAGTGTAGAAAGAATAGAATACTTGCATACCTATGAAATAAAAATTTAAAAAACAAACCAAAAAAAAACCCAACCCAAAATACAACAGAGGAAGAGCCAATGGAAACAAAGCTAATGCAAAATATCGGTCATTTGTAACTGTGTCAAGACTCATGCTACCTATCATAGCATACTGCACCAGATCTTGAGTTAATCTTTATTCGTCTAGAGCCAAGTGGTTCTTCACAGGAGTGATATTTGAAAAGTTTTTTCCAGCTAGACATGGTTATTTAATAGCTGCCACAGAATTATTCTTACCTTACTATCTCCCCTTGATTCAGTCCTGTAGCATACAAAGAAGGATTTACATGATGTCGAAATTTCTAATATCTTGCTCATGGTTACTACAGTAAGATTGTTCTACAGATGCACAACTACAAACTTTATAACCACTTGACAGAAATGCTTAACAGAAACAGGAATCTACATTAACTAATTTCACAGTTCTAGTTCTAAATACCATGCAGTCTTATTAGTTTTGTTAATTCCATGGGTTTGTGTTACTTTTCTGTATTTCTGATGTTTAGATCTAATTGTATCCAAACTGTTAAGACTTTTCATATTTCCACCATTCTCTGTTAAAAGAGATTGGTTCCTAGACTGAACTAAAGATTAAACCAGATCTTAGTGTCTTTATTTTGCTGGGTACAAGAACTCAGAAATGATCATTTGCATCAGTTACCCAAACTACTCAACAAAATAATTTACTCTTAAGACAAGAACAGGGCAAGTCAGTACTTTAACTCCTTGTAAAGGGCTCTTTCATGGGAATATCTTTCTTATTTGCTGGGAGTGATACTTGAGGCCATGGCAGTTTTCTAAGTCATGATAAGTGTCTACTTTTCAGAGCATATGCTCAATTTACATACAAAAATTTCAGTAACTGAAAGATGACATAAAATAACTTGAATAAAAATATAAAAAAATGCATAAAATAAATACATTTCAAAATACTGTTATGGTTTTAAGAAAATTAATAAAAAACCACATAAATACGATTTACAGAAAGCATAAACTTTGTGCCAAAACTGATCTAAAACTGCAGTAAATGATGCACTTGGTATGAGCATCATACCAAATGATGAAGTAGCATAGGAGCTGGCAGACTGAACCACAGAAATGGTCCAGCTGATCTAGAATCTTGGTTTTGTTATGGCTGATATCGGTTTGGCATCATAGAAAAGGGAGTCCATTAAAGGACAATCAGGTATCATTCATTCTTTCTGTGGGCTGTAAGATGTAATCCAGAATTCATGGTTTTCTAGTTCCTTTCTAAAGAAATGCAGACTTTCCATCAAATATAAAAAGGAAAAATCTGCACATTGACACTATAAGAAAAATCTGTCAATATTTTGATATGCTAGCTAGTAATACTGCACAGAACCACAGAATGGCTGAAGTTGAAAGGGACCTTGGGAGACAGTACAGTCTAACCCAGAAGTCTCAGAATTCTTTGCCGAATATATACTGGTTCAGAGGAGAAACCTGAGCTGTTAAATGACAGGCTGAATTAAAATGTAAGTAGTGGAGGAATCCGAATGAAGAAGCAAACCTATTCATGTGTTCCCATGCTCTAGCCCTTTGTGTTTAGGGGAGAGAGACAACAAAGGTGTTCTATGTAAAACTGACTCATAAAATCATCCCCATCAATGCTCTGTTGGAAGATTAGTCCCCCTGGTTGTTAAGTCAGCTCAAGACTTGCCACTACTACTAAGGTGATAATTTTCCAGACTATGTTTTGGAACATTTTGAAGAACAAAAGAAAAATTATGTAACTAACAAAATGCCCAACTGTCTTTGCATCTTTAGTATACAAACTGTACAGTGAGGTTCTTGTCAACTATATTTCTTTCTTGATGAGTAGTGTCAGTCAGAAGCTCTCCGGCTTAGCAAGGACAGTGATAAACTATAAAATTCTGGTTTTCTTCTGATAAGTAATAAAAAGCTTATGGTTAATTTATCCTGGGGGGGTGGGGGGGGGGGGGGAAGGCTTAGAAGCTAGATATTAATCTGCCAAGTCTTTGTCAAGTTAAGGACACATTTTCAAAGAGCAGATACCAAAAGGTGACCTAGACTGAACAATAACATCAATAACAACATCCACAGTATCTTCAAGGTATGAGAGTTGACATATACTTGGCAAGCACTCAGACAACTCTGAAAATCCGAATGCTTAAAATAAGTATCCTCATGCAAACCAGAAATAAAACATATATTTCAGAATGGCTCTTTTTGAATTGAATCAGGTGAAATGCTGAGTGAGAGGGTGTGGTCAGAGGTGTTGTCAGGGTGCAATAATTAACATTTAATGTTTAGGTATGGCATTTGTTTAAAGATTTTGAGGTAGATTTTAACCATAAGCACTAGGCAAGAAAACCATAAGCATCCCATGTTTCCCAACTATTACCATGTGATCTTAAGGTCTTTTTTTTATTTTGTTTTAACTGAAAAAGTTGTGCTGTTCAAATGTTCTAAGCCAGAAAATTGCAGCTGTTGCTGCAAATTTGGCATGAAGTTAGATATAGAAAAAAACAATTTTCAGTGGTTCTTCATCAGCTTACAACTTTTTAATGAATATTTTAGTTTACATGATCTTGCCATACTATTTGATAAATGTTTTAGAAAAACTCACCCCTGTTATAGGTACTGATAGCTATATGCTTTTAGCAATACATAGTATATATATAAAAAATTAGCACTTTTGATAAAAATGTACAATAAGAGAAGAACATCAGAATTTTATCATTTCTAACAGTTAACATTTTTTCCCCTAGGATTCTAAAATCATATACCTAGGTTTTTACCACTTTTTTCTGGACCTAAGCTGTAAACAAAAACATTCAAGAAAGCTTTCATACTGTTCAGATGTTTTCCATATGACAGGTTTATCATTAAAAAATTCAGTTTAAAATACCACAAAGTGATATGCCTCATTCTTGACAAAATACTGATAAGAGAATTTGTGGAGTTGGCAAACAGTCAATTTTTGTCACAAAAAAAAAAAATAAAGAAAGTGGAGGAGGAGGAGACTCGAATTGTACAATTTGCAGTATGTCTGATAAAGGGGAAAGCACTAAGCAAGAAAGATTACTAAGGTAACTACAAATAAGGGTGTGAGACAGTGACCCTAAAGGAAAGAAGTAAATTAGGGTTTGATGAGTGCTTTTGAAAGGACAGTAAATGTGGTCCTTTTGATCAAGAAAGGAGATAAAACAGCAAGCAGAAATTACAAGTAGAACAATATAGGAGTATGTGTCTTCTGTCCCATTTTCAACCTCTGCAGCTTGGCCCAAGACAGTAAACCTGTTGCATGTCTGCAAGTCTGTCTGAATTATCCCTGTGATTAAGGAACACCTGGAGTGAACACCATAAAGATATTCCCACTAGAAAAAACACCTTCATAAATGTGAAATTTAGACAATGAGATTTTGTAATGAAGTGACATCTCTGTTTATGAAAAATGTCAACAGTCTTCTGAGTAAGATACCGACACTAAGGATCTATGTGAACCTTGCACTTCTTCAGTAAAGTAGGAAACATTTTTTTATTGACTTCAGTCAGAGAAATATAGTGTTTGATTAGCATATGCTTTCAGGATTATGGTAGCATAATATGCATTTTTTTCTAGTAGGCAAACATACAGATCAAAAAGTTGTGGTATTCCTTCACAGGCATTTTCTTGGAATTCTCTGACCAATATTTACTTCAAATATATACAGGAATAACAAAGAAACATGATCAAGTCACTGAAGGATATATTACTACAGCTAATGAATTATGAGTTGCTCTAAGCTGTCTGCTCACCAGAACTATATATGTGCATTTAACAGAGGGTTATATAAGAGAGTTTAAGAAAATATAAAATTATATTTTTACCACTAAAGTGATAAGACCCACGAAGTTGAAGAATTTCAAAAAGAAAATTCCTAATTGTTTCACTTCACACTATCTTTTTGGCAAATTGCTTTTGCTTTTCGAAGGTGTTTTCATATCTTAAATGGGATATTCACCTAACATAATAACTTAGAAAAGTTATTATATTAAGTATCAAAGCAAATCTGTCATTTAAATCTGTCCCCTGTAATTGGTACTAATTTGATCCAACCTCATCATTACTAACCTAAGCCTCATACAAAATAACTGTGGCGTTACTATGTTGTAGGAAAATATAAACCAGTGGTTCACATATGAAAATTAAGAATAATTAAATTTGCATTATCTCAAACATTTTATATTTTCCTTATGCAGTTTGCAAAAAGCTGTGTGATAAGCTAAAATAGTGACCCATAAATAGTGTCCTTCAGTAAACTCAGAGAATTGCATTTCATGGTTAGATTGTCTGAAAGGGCATCACTGTGGAATATTCTTTTCTCAAAAGACAGGTAGGGGGACCCTCTCTTAAACTCCTACCCGACAGATTTTCAATTAAATGGTAGTAAATGTAGGGAGAGGGGAGTGGAGGGGGTGGTGGATGTGGGGGTGTGTGTAAGTAAAAGGTCAACCTTGCCTGAGGCAAGAACTGTACACATTGAAGTTTTGCTAACATGCTTTTCCTTTTTTATTGTCCTGTGGAGGTTGAGTTTAAAAGTAGGACAGATAGTTACCCTTTTGGATACTATAAAGCTTCCAAGTGGAACCCCCAGAAGTGTTTGTGTGCCTTGCACATGTCTACACTGCAAACTGAACTAGCTGTAAATGAATTGTTCCAGGAATGAAAAGCAAATTAGCTGTTTCATCAGAGAGTAATTGCACCACAGCTCAGTGCAGCTTAATGCCCACTTCTGAGAGCAAGAATTGATACACAGTGTGATGGATGGTAAAGCTATTAAACCTGTTTATTCCAGATCTTCTAATGGGTTCATCCCAACAAGGGTGATGCTAGGCAGTAGGGGGTCACCTTGTCTTGGGTAGTACACATTGGATTAGGAACATCCCTGTAAAGAGAAAAAGGTACTTTATATACCTTCACTGATATGCTTAAAGAAGCTTTTGAATTACAGGCTGAAGATACACACAGTGACACAGAAAGGAGTTACCTTTAGCAGGAACAGAGAGAGGCAGATGCATGGATATAGGGTCAGCTTGCAACAAACTCACAGCTAGGTCCTGCAGGGATCCAGGGAGAGTTTGGAAGGATTTGTCAACCCAAGAAGTCACTGGAAGCTGTCACATTGTAGCAAAAAAAAAAAAAAAAAAGTGATCATTGAAATGTGTGAAAAATGTAGACTTCTTTTCAAACATTTTACTTAAACAGTGTCATACTGTTTATGTAAACAGTGTCATACAAACCATAGTGTGTGATTTTTCTCCTCATAATTACAGTGTTCAAGTCCCTTTAATTGCAGTCCCCTAAATGCATATGTTTAGACATCAGAAAAGTTTAAATCTTTTTTCACTTCACTTCAAAAAAAGAAAATGAGACATTTCCACTTCAATAGAAATTTACTTTTACCAGTTTTGTGTTCCAGCTGGAAGTACTGAGTCTGGTTGGATTGGAGAGAGAGATGCATGAAAAGACACCATTAAAAGACACAGTTTTTACCAACAAAACTATCTACTTTTGCTATCCTCATGTATAGAAGACACCGATCCACTGTTGAAATAGTTATTGCTGCCTCCATTTTCGCATCATTCTTTATGGTAAGCAATATCAAATAATTGCACTCAAAACCAGCAGCAATGATGCACCAACAGAAAACTCATATTTTACAATTTTTATTGTATGTATCCATGTTTGTAATTTTCTGAAGAAAAAAGTAGAATTATGCTCCCACTGAAGGCAATTATCAAATTTATATTCATTTCTCTGAGAACATAATGTGATTTTTACTTGATAGTCAGATTCCTCTTCAGGGGTACTCATTGTAATTTATTAGGAATATTTTTCCCCTTTTTTTTCTTTCCTTTGAAGGGCAGAGAAGAAAGTATAAAGTTCAGAAATAGAAGATTAAAAAGATGATGTCAGACTTTCCAATTGATGAGCTGATCTGCATACTGAGGGAAAGTAATTAATTTCCATGGAGTAAAAAAGGATCAGTGGGCATGAAGTTGAGGTTTACAAAAGCTTAATAGAAGAAATAGTATGAATACAGATTCATTTTTGAGTGGAGGGAAACTGTCAAAAGTAATGAAGTAAGATTGTTGAGGGTAAGTAAGTATGCTGGAAAATATTTTCCTATAGAAAGTTAAAACCCCCAAACAATTAATAGTTATTAACAGGAATTTTTGAAGTATCATCCTTAGTTCAGATTTTTTTAATGTTCCCTATGAAGAACCTTCCAATCATTTTTAATTTATTTTGAAGAGACAAAATCAAAATGAAAGTTAGTCATTAAAAAATAAAGTTACAGATTCTTGAATACCATAGATTAAGGTGTTGTAGAGTCCTGAATATTTGAAATGACCCTCACTCAAATCTTCACTGGGATTTGGTGTAAGCAAGAGATTTAAAGTTCTTTATAATCTAATCTAAGACTAGACTTCCATAACACTGAAAAGCCTGTGAAATTTAAATCTAGTGTAAAGACAAAGATTTCACAAACAAAACAAAACAAAAAATTAATTTGGAAAAAAATTCAACACACTACAGTTCTAAATCAATGTTTTATTTCAGCAGATTGATTTTCGTCTTATCTGGTGCTGTAGATGTTCAAGACTTGGTCACTGTTTATATTACGTACCAGCATGTATATACTTCATTGCAGAGATTCAAAATAGTACTAAATTTAGTATGAGATTCAACTAACAGATAAACACAAGATAAATTTTGTCAGATAAGTGAAAGAACAGAAAGATTATTCTTGATAATTTGATTAAATTGAAGTAGATGTATATAAAAGGAAAAAGAAATCTGTTCATGGAGAAGGGCATCCGTTTGGACATGAGATTCTGCCAGCTATACACCAGAATGAGCAACTGAGTCATGTGATTCTGTGTGAAGAGAGAACCTCCATCCCCTCTGTAGCCATCGTTACTAGGATATTTTGATGACGATCCTCCTGGATCCTCTCTTCTTCAGGGCAAAAAGACCTAGCTTTTTCAGTGTTTCGCTACAGGCAGCTTCTCCAGTACTTTGATCATCTTCCTGGGCCTCTACTGTCTGTACACAGGTTTTTTCTTTTGTGGGATCAGAACTGAACACCTGTTCCCCCAGTGTGGCCTGACAAGCGCTGAATAGAGTAGGATGATAATCACAGAATGGCTTCGGTTAAAAGACACCTTCAAGATCACCTAGTTCCAACCCCCTTGTTCCAGTCCTCTATCTGCACTAGAAATGCCCCTACAGAGGCAGGCAGGGTCCCATTTGCCTTTCTTGCTGCAGCAGTGGCACTGTTAACTCGTGTTCAGCTTCTTTTCCTCCAGGACCTCCGGGCCTCTTTCAGCATGACTGCTCCTCAGCCACACAGATCCTAGTCTGTACTGGATCTTTGGCTTATTTATTTTATTTTGTCCCAGCAGTACGGCTTTCTCTTGTTATTGTTAAACTTCTTAGTGAAGTAAAACTAATTCAGACTGTGCAGGGTTTTTTCACTCTGTGTAGTATTACTTTATGGGAGAAAAGCGAAGAAATAAAACAAATAAAAATGGAGAATGTGCCTGAAAAAATAGTGCACTATAGAAGTTTATTTCAAAAGTACATACAGCATTTGACAATATAAAGTTTATTTTATGACTAGTAGAAATTAAAATCTCTGGGTTTTTTTAATACTTGTTCATGCTGAAATCAAAAGTTAATACTATCTCTAATTCTGTTTTAAACTCTCTTTAATGAGAATTTTTCATTTTACTCCTGCAGATCAAACTATATCATCCTGTGAGAAACCCCTCAGCTAAATTTTTCAATACTTCTCTGAAAATACCATCTGTTGTTTAAGCCTTATATAAACATATTTTATTCTTTGTTTCCCGTATTAGCATTTCATTTGATGAAATCTCATCCAATCCAGGAAATGCTGAATAATGAACTCATAGTTGTTATAATTTTCTTAATTACCCATTACCTAGTTTCAAAACAACTTACTCAGATTTTATAAACCTGGAATTACCATGTCATTAGCTTATAGAGAAGTGCTATTAATTTTCAAAATTAGACACATGATGTGTTGAAATCTATATTTCTATTAAAATATACATTTACAAATAGGATGTTGTACTAAAAATAAATTTAATCTCTGCAATCACAATTAATAGAAAATCATGCTGAAAATAATGTTTACAGAAATTCTAAATCAGTGAAATTCTATCATCTTTCTTCTACCCTAGCAGTAGCATTCATAGAAACTGAGCTTCTTAGATTTTTCAATGAATGTGCCCAAAATTCAATTTGAGATCTTTGTGAAGCTGCTCTGCAGAAAGGAGGACTCCTGACAGACCAAATAACCCTGACAATGGTTGATGATTTAAAGTTTTGTAATGTTCCCTTTCAATCTGGGAATAAAAATTATCTGAAAATCTGCAATAAGAAAGAATAATGGTGTCTCTTTCCATTTGCAAGGACTATATGCATAATTTCTTACAGTGAAGAACAATAAAATCACTATATTATAGGTAGAAATGAATAAATTAATAAATTGAAATTTCTAAATCTTGAACTTAATGAGGGAAAATCCCTATTATCTACCCTATTATCTACATTAGAAAATACACACATTTGATTTTTTGTGTTCTAAAGCTCCTGTTTCTATGGGAATAGTAAGGAGTGTTCTAGATCTTGGTAAAAGGTTCCCTAGTCCCATGAGGGACTGAAGACTGAGAACTACTCTGAGCTTCACTTCTCTCTCTCAGTCCTGCACAACTTTCTCATCAACAAACTTTTGGATCAGCCTTTAATGGTTCCTGCACTTTATTATGTAGATGGACAAAACTCAGGGCTTGCAGTCCAAAATAAATATCAGCTTTGCGTTCAATGTCTTTTCAGGTATATAAATGACAAGTCATTTCATATTAATGAAATAAATATCCTGTGAGTCAATATCCCAGTTATATTCCTTTCTTGTTAATACGAAAAGATTGTAAGAACTCCTTCCCTCAGTAAATTTCTACCTTCAGTTCTGCCAAATATTATTCCCTTCCCACAAACTGGCTAATGGCCTTGTTCCTGTAATCTCAATAGCATTTCATTAATTTATTTCCTTCTGTGTTGGCTGTGCTAGAACATTTTAAACTGGGAATTCTGGGGTGCAGTGGACTGACCCCAGACAGCAACTGACTCCACAGTGGGATGGAGGAAAGATTCAGAAGAACAAATGTACCAAAAACTTGTGAGTCAAGATAAAGTGAGTTTAATTATTGAAGGGAAAAACCAAACCAAGCCAACCAACCAAAAAGTGAACAAAAAAATTTCCCACCACATGTCATAACCCCACATAAACAAGCAAGTGATGCAAAGGCAATGACTCATCACCTCCTACAAACACACCAATTCTCAGACAGTCTTTCAGATATGACTTCTGAAAAATTATGCCCCAATCTTACTGAGCATAATGTCATACAGTACGGGATATCCCTTTGATCTATTGGAGTCTGTGTCCCCTCCCAAATCTTTGTCCATCCCTATTCTACTTGCTCAGGGTAGAGTAGGCTGAGGAGCAAAGAAAGACTCAATGTTGCACAAGCATTGCTCAGCAACAGCTAGCACAATTGTATCACCAACATTGTTTTAATCACAAATCTAAAGCAAAGCATCACGCATACTGCTATGAAGAAAATTGCCTCCATCCTAGCCAAACCAAGAGAATGCAAATTATCAACTATATGGATTATATATGCCTGAAAGTACTATATATATACAAATTCTGAACTTTTGAGACAATGGGAAATATGTAGGAGTAATCACAGTATTAGTACGAATATATAGATACTGCATAATATATTTGCAGAAATATTATGCCACTTTCAAGTATCCTTACACCTTGATAATGCTCTTCATGCATCAATCCCAAACCACTTTATATATCATGCAAATAATAACACAGATCCTCAGCTGATGACCAGATGGACTCACAGGGACAAAATTTACTCACAGAGCTTTCTGATTTGTATAGAAGTAAAAAGAGCAAAGAATTAAAATCTAAATCCTGATTAGGAACCATCTACTATGAGCATATCTGAATCAAAGTTTTAGTCTAGACTGGAGGAAGCTTTTGAAGCAACCTGCTTATTGCCAGTCCCTATTAAACTATTTCAGTTCATCGTGGAGTACTGTCTTCACCTAAGAACTGGGCTTGTTTCAGAGAAGTGGAAAATGAGTTGCAGGAGTGCACTAAATGATCTTCAGCTGAAAATATGTATTCAGTACATATGGCCAAAGTGAATTTACTGTGAAAAAAAACACCTTGAGAAGTGTGATGTACAGGATGATGATTATATCCTCCATAACAAGATTTTTTCTCTCCTTTTCATCCACATTGATTTCAAAAGTAGCTGTAGTCTATGTAACTGACAAGAGTAACACACTACAGGTAATTTGAGCTGACTATATTTTATTTATACTCCAAAAATATTTTCTAGAATCTCTCTCTATCCCTTTCTCCCTCCTCTTTCTCAGGCACATACACACACTCACATCTCCTCCCTTCTTGAACTGAGAACAGAAAAGGCTCAAAATAGTTTCAAACTCAACAGTTAACATTTTTTCAGAACACAGGTGATATAAAAAGGTATGAGAAAATAGGGATAACTCTGTGATCGAAGTCATTATATACACAACTTTCCTTTTCTCACTGTCATTGCAGTGACTTGGCATTTTTTTTCTTCTCTTATTTCTTCTAATCTAACAATTTTTAGTGGCTTCCTGGGTTGAACGCACTTCAAAGAATTCCCTTTCTTTGTTTGTAGGAAGTTCCTTACGTTACCTCTGAGGTTTTCCTTTGGTCTGCTGTCTGATTGGAGACAGATTCCTGCTCTTTTGAGGGTCTTTAAAGCTACATGGCAACCTCTTTCATTTCCACTTTCCTCTCTCTGACACTTCAGATATCTCTTTCCAAACATGGACACACACATACATAAACGTGAAGATGATGAGTTGTATTTAAGGGCAAGGAAATTTCCCCTTCCCTCTGGAATTTATCACTGAGCTAGAATAAACTGATCAGAACAAGTAAACACAAAGTATATTGAATTGCTGTGAAACTCACAGTGTTTTATTATACCTTGTTAACTAAATAAGGTATTTATACTGTAAAGCAGAAGATTACAAATTAAATGATTCATCCTTCTTGAGAAGTCTCAGATAAAAGACATAAAGGTTAACACAGTTGACCTTAACTTGAGCAAATTAGAGAAAGATGCATAGCACAAACGAAAACTTGTTAAATAGAAAGAAAAACAAGTTATCACTGTTTCTAAAAACCCAGAAGGTATTTACAGTAGATCTGAGAAAACTGTAGGAGTATTTAATTAAGATCTCTCATTATATCTTTTTAAATCTTTGAAAAGTCTGTTTATTTTAGCTTCTAGCAATGTTACAGTCAGTGTAATTATCATCATTAAACAGTATCTTTGTTGAACTCCACAAATGTATGGCAGAAAAAAAAATCATGAAGACACAATGCCTGAATTAACTCTTTGATGATCATACTCTCTAAAGTCATGGCTGTTTGCTAAACAGTATTTCAGTAGAATTCAACATATGTGAAGCATTCCAAGACATGAGATTCAGACTGTCACACATTCAGCATTCCATAACATTCTCTCTTTCTGACTACTCTGTCATCTTGTGGATTCCAAACCTGTTTCATATTTGCCAAGATTTTCAGAACTAACACCATCGAGCAATAGACCTCTTAGAAGTGTCTGTGCTCTGAAGGCATTGACAGGCCCAACTATCCCTGGCTACCCCCCAAGACCTCCCCCCACATTGCACAGGTCCCAGGACTCCACTGAAGTCCCCCATGGCTGTCAGTCCCTCGGTGCTATGACAGCAAGAAGTGGTGCTTGTTGGGAATCAGCTTCATTTCTCCAGTCTAAGTGAAATTGTTTCCATGGAAGGAATGACTACATAGGCAAGGGGTCTTCGTTTCAGAAGAGAGGTGCCTTGGGTGAGTGTGAATGTGTTCTCATAAGTGCCATGGAGAACTTTCTTTGTCTTCCAGTGCAGGAACTGGGAATCAAATCCAAACCAGAAGGTGGTAGTTCACAGAAAGTACACAGAAAGTTGTCCTGTGTAAAGCTAAGCAAGGTCTTTTCCAATCTCAACGATTCTATGCTTCTGTGAAAAGAATATCATGGGTCTACTTGGGTTCTGGTCCCTGAAGCTTTGAATACAGCTGAAGGTAAAAAGGATATTAGGAAATGTATCTTCAGGAATTGCTTTTGTCTATCTTTCTCCATGCCTTTGTATACAGCTAGCCTTGAAATCAAGACACTGAACAATATCCAGCTTTGGTTTGACCCGATATACAATGTCTACCTCATACAATTAAATATTATACACTTCCTTAAACTATGAAAAATTAATATTCAGAGCTATTTTAAAACTTCAGATGTGCTCTTCTTAAAACAATCAATCACTTCTTTTTGGGGGGAAAGTGGAGGGCAGGTACTTATGGGGTTATTTCGGGGGGGGTGGGGGTTTTTTTCTGGTTTAAGTCTTAAAAAAACCAAAACACTAAGGAATAATTAAAACCCAGAAACAGTGTCTGATTATTACCAAGAATACATGTCATAATGGAAAGTTCATATCTAAATGTAAACACTAGCATTAATCAGCAGTGCTGCACAGAAGGAAAGCTGTTCAAAATAACATTTCTGCTCTGTAAACAATATGTTGAGTAGTTTTACTGTATATACATGACAACTGATAACCTCATTAATGTACGAACGTATTTACAAGAGAGTTAATACTATTAGGTTTTGAGCATCTTCACTCCATTTTAATATATAAAAAAATAAAAATACTTGTATTCTCATGTATAATATAGCTATATCAAATACATGTTGGACTATTAATATTTCACAAATTTGTATTTAGTGTATTTAATTAGAAAGTTGAATTATATTAAAAGCACTGACAGCCCAGGACCAAATGTAAAGAAGACTTTGAGTTATTTTTTGTGACTTATAAAATATGTGCATCAATCTCTACCACATGTTCCACACAGGGAAATACTGATATTTGTATGCTAATTAAATGCAGAACTACTGGTAAATTCCCAACTGTTTGCCTGCCTTGTAGAGTTTAGAACTGCCATCAATCTCCTTTTTTCCTTTCAAAACCTTGCATTTAAATGACATTTTCTTTATATTTTGCATTATTATTGTGTTTTGCTGTGTGACAGCGGTAATATTTTTGTTTCCCTATCCCTTAGTTCTGTAAGTCAACCATAACTGGAGATGGCACTAAATAAGTTAGACTGTAATTCTGAAAGTATGCAACAAATCCAAAAGATATTGTTTTCTGAATTAATAAAAAATGAGACAAATGGAAATGTAATTCTCAAAAATGCTTTCAGTTCCACAAGTGTAGACTGGGAAAGAATGTGGGGGTTTTTTGTCACTGCTTACTTATAGTCTCATTCTTTATTTCCGTTTTGAGGAAAATGTAATAAATTTTGAGAAATGTATTACACAAGCATAAAATCAAATAGAAACTGAACATTCAAGATAACACAAGGTGATCCATAGCTTAATAAGTGAAATAAATCATGCAATATATTATTTAATTAGGAAAGCAAACGTACTTGCCATTGACTCCATCAGACTTTGATTAAAAGTTTTTAAGATCATCTTCTCCTCATTCTATTCAAAATCCTATCTGGCATCGAGTACATACCAGTCATTTTGAAAAGTGCTTAGAGCTGTGTTCTAACAAAGTACGAGAACCACCACCGAGTGTTCCAGAAAAGTTTTGAAAGAGGTGATTATTTCTTTATGCCAACCAAAGTACCAGGAAAAGAACCCATAATTTCTCTAAGACCTCAGTAACTAATGGTGTCCTTTGGGGTTGTAGTATTTTTAAGATAGATTTGGATTTCTTGAAATAGCAGAAAGACAGGTATCATTTTGTTTATTTGCTTCTTTACTTGTATCAGGAGTTCAAGGAAATACTAACTTTTTTTCTGAGTCATCTGAGTTCTGCACTACATTATGACATTTCTCAGATACTAAGTTTCCCCACAGCCCCAAAGGGTTGTTTGTGCTGCTGCCAGAGGTTCAGAGAAGAGATCTGATGAGCTTTTAAATTGTTTTTTGCATGGTAATGTCCCAAGAATGGGAAATTGAGAGTTTTCCACAACAGATTTCCCTGAGACGTTAGTTTGTTAGACCAGCTGCTGGTGCTAGTGAGCATTTAAAACAAAAAATATTCAGGTATAGCCCAAAGGCTGCCATTTCAGGCTGACAATACGGATGCTGTTGACACTGTCTGAGAAAAGAAAATTTGACAGAATGGATACAAGCTACTTCCCACCCACTGGCCCATTGACACACTGGCAGAGAGCAGACCCAAATAAATAAGGCTGTAGATATGCACACAGGACTGACTCACTAACTAAAATCTATCCACGGCACAAACCTTATGAGTAAGGTATCTTTGGATTACTTAGTTTCTGGTGTTGGGTTCATGGAAAGCATATGGAGAGAGGTCTATGAAAAATAGTGTAAATAATGCTGAACCATTGTGATATGACTTCAAATGCTTAAGTTTTATCTGGTGCTGTCTTGACAGATTTTATACTCTGTAACAATTTATACACAGTCCTAGTATAGAATGAAAAACTGTTGTGCATCTATTGAAGAAAGAAAAAGAAATGCAGCGTAAGATTTTTAGATGGTATTGTGTCCTTTCCAGTTATTGAGTTTTTGCTTTAAATGTCACCATTAGAATTATGTAATAAAAAAAAAAAGATAATTGTTCACAATATAGCAATGTTAAAATAAAGATTTTCTAATCTTTAATTATGTAATTAAATTATTTATTAATTTAATTGTTATGTTTATTTGTAATGTTTAATATTTGTATAGATTATGTTTAATTGTAATTAATGTTATTAATTTTGTAATTTTGCCTTAGTTGTACAATGAATACGATGTAGATCTAAGTGAACAGTATCAACTTGTATTGCTATTTTATTAAAACTAAAGCATACATATGGTCTACTACTTTTGATACAAACAAACTCTGCATCCTGCTTATCAAAAAAGAGATATTGAACAGTACAGCTAAAGGGATTGTATTACTGGGTATAGGGTAATATACTACACCATAGGGTTTAGGAAAATATACTTTACTCTGTTACCCTTTTGGATCTACGGGAAACTCCAAATACTTGCAATACAAAATTAGAAAAAAAAATATCTTGAGTGTAAATTTTTTGCTTGAAGAGATTTGAAAGTTATGTTAACAATTAAGAAGTATAAACAATATAATGACTGAGATCCTTATCTTGTTTTCAGAATTTGTTACTTAATTTTTTAAAACAACAAGATTGCTACTTTTGGACTAGCAGAAAGAAACCATTAATCATAAATGGGGATTAGGAATTCTTTTCTAGTAACACATTGAAAAATTTCAACTGCTTCTCATTTCATTTGCCACTTTTTTACCTTCTTTTTCTCTTTTTTTTTTATTCACTTCAAAATTATATACATAATGTTTTAATTTAAAACTAAGTATTTAAAAATAGAAATTATTCTGGGAACTCCTACTCAGATACATATTTTAGTTATCTGAGGTGTTTTGTATCCCCATTCCATAGCTTTAAAGAAGCTTACAGGAGAAGGCACGTCTTATATTATCAGACTGCACTTTTACACACATAGCCCAATAGAAGAATTTGGTAAACAGAATGAAACTGTGAAATCTCTGACATGAGACTACCTAAAAAATATCAAAAATCCTGCTGTGTTGTTGAGGTGTTTGAGGAATCAACTTTGGTTTGTGTAAGAGATGGTGAATTAAAATTTAATAATCATTATCTGTTTTCAGATGACAATTTTTCTTAATGTGTTTTTTGGTTACAGCTAGACAAATATAAAAGTAAAATGAAAAGTCAAGACCCTGTATTAAAATATATATGATAAAAGAGGTGCTGAAATCAGTATGGAGTTTCCAATTCAAAATCAAAGGTTCATAATCCTAAATGACTTCTAAAATGTAACGTATTAGTAATTTAAAGGAAGATAGTATTTGACTTTCACATGAGACCAAATATAATTTTATATAATTATGTTCCACTCTGTTTTTCTTAGAAATTACTCTATTCTGGAGACAATGCTACGTTTCAATTTACAGAATATTTCAAATAAATCTTACTAAGTATAAAGAAAACAATAAGCATATCTGAAAAGGCATTCTGTCTTATAAACAATTAAGAACATTAAACAATTAAATGAGAATTTATGGTTTGTATTAATGTGTGAATCCAAATATATAGAGATATATCTCCTGTTTACTTGACCTTTTTTCAATGTATTATTCTATATTTGATATAGTCCCGTGGTATTACCCCAATTTGCCCTTTTTTCCGGGTTAACTCTCCTATAAGAGCATTTAAGTGTCTCAACCAATCTTGTGCTCTGGTTCCCAAATTTTTGTGCGGCACAATGAAGAGTATTGCCCTTTTGCTCTCTAAAAATGGCCTCCTTTGCTCCTGCCCCTAGCAGGTGATATGAGATGGTATAGATGGTATAGATGACCTATAGAAGGTATGTCTACATTTTATGAAGCAGTGACAGGCACTGAACTGGTAGTGTCCTGAACAAACTCCACAGACAGAAAAAAGAGGATACAACAAAGCAACGCAGATCAATTTTTCTGGACATAGCACATAATAAACAAGTTTCCAGGACATTGCTTCTTTGTGCAATACTGCGCCATCAGGTTTGTTGTTAATTCTGCAGTCTAAAAACACTGCTGTGCATAGAGCTATAAAAAAAAAAATGCTGAAAGCCCTTCTACTGTCATAAATGACATTCTGAATAGAGCCATAAAATGAACTAAAGACCAATGGAAACATAGTGTTTGGAAATTCTTAGTCTCTTAAACATATTCTTTGCATTTTTATTAAATTATACAAATAGTTGTGTCACTTACCATAGATTTATATAAAAATTAATGTTGGAAGGCATTCAGGAAGTTATCTGTTCCAGCTCTTCACTCAAAGCAGCATCAGCTTTGAGCTTTTTATCAAGGTGCTTAGGATCTTGTTTTTAACACCTCCAGGAATGAATTTCCCACAATATAGCAGTCTTCACTAAACCACCAGATTGAAGGATAAAGTTCAGATTATTTACCGTCACACCTAAGAATGTAAGCTTCTCTTGACATGGGAATGATTCAAAGTAGAATAGAAAAAGTTTCAGTGTTTAGAGAGTGTTGCAGTGAGCCATGGCCAGAGCCATGGTCAGCTGGACCAAGCAGACCAAGAAGACCATTGGTTTGATGCCTCCACAGCACAGTGATTGAGTGATGCCTCAAAGGCACAGTGAGCACACAAAGGGCTGTGTAAAGCACTGCTGCCCCCCCCCCCCCTTATGGTTCATATTTGGTTATTTCTCTAGAAAGTTCTATGTTCCTCGGTTGGTAATTGGCTCAGGTTACTCCTCTACCCCCCACTCCTTCTCCCATTTGCCCTAATCCCTTCTCCCACTTTCTAAGACCCCCTAACTGGTATTTTATTGGTTACTGTATGTTCTCCCCATCTATTGTGTAGGGGTATAAAACCCTGTGCCTGCCTAATTTGATTGTCTCTCCTCCTGGCTTTTCCCTCAAATAAACCCTTCCCTGCCCCACAAGGAAGTCCCTCCACTTTTTCCCTCCCCCTTTGTGCACCTGGCCATCGGTGGGCAAGGTGAACCCAAGCTGGTGCTTCACCTGCCCTCCAGCACCGTGGTTGGCTTCCATCCCGCCAACCCAGGGCAGGTGGAACATTGCCCAGTGCCAGGACAGCGTGCCAGCCGGCACAGCACCGCGGCAAGGGAGTAATGATTTTACAGCAAATAATTTAATGATTTTGGGATTTCTCTTATCCAATCTTAACTTCTACACAATATTTACTGTACGTTCTTTAGCTACTACTTTGACTATTTATAAATTATATTTCAGATCAAAAATTATAACAAAAGTTTTCTATCTATCCTTTGAAAAATATGCTGATGTTTACTTAATATTTACGAATTCACTATATGTTGTGGAGATTCTGCACCTTCTGCACCTAAACTTTTTCATCAATATTCAGAAAGTTTTACCTTGCATAAATGACTCCATAGATCAATAGTGAGAATCATTATAATTTTCTTGTTTATCTTGTACTCTTTCCTGATGTTTATCCCAGTCTTAGTTGGAAATTGCTCAGCAGATAGTTTTCTAACAGTTTTTCTATTTGTGCATAAAATATATCTAGTCAAAGATTTTTTAATTTCCTTTTTTTGTTAAAGTGATATTTCATCTCATATACAAAACCCAAGAAGGAGGACGAGCAAGAATGACATGATGAATGAGCTCATGTAATGCCATTTAAATCTCAAGGAATAAAATGAAAGATGGATACTATAATTAAATTTTGTAATTAACAAACTTATCTGGTGTGCCTATGAGCATAATATTAGAAAGCTGTGTCTTTATATTTAACTTTTCTAGTCCTGTATTTTACCCAATTGTAGTGAAGATATGCACCCTGTAAAAGTGAAGAATGAAGCAAAAATTTTGATTTCTATTTCTTAATAATTTCTGCTTCCAGCCTTTCCAAAATTCTGTAATGTTTTCTTGTTTCTAAACTGGAGATAGAAAAACTATGATTCTAAAAGATGTGAATGGCTCTTCTGTATTTACTTCAGTGGGGGGTTTTGTCTTAGTGAGTAATAATAGAATAAACTAAAATAAAATTTTTAGAAAACTGCAATCAATAAAAGATTTCCTGTAATACATTATCTGTTCTTAAAAAAATAGTAAAAAAACCAAAATCAAAACCAAAATAAAAAACACCATCATGCCCTCAGAGAACTCATGGGATCAAATCAGACCTGGAACCAGTGTGTCAGAGAAACAGAATAATTTGTAGAGAGGGGAAGAATGTCTGTGGTTTCTTTCAGGGACTTGATAAGACCATTGTACTCTGATACACTCTAAAGCACTGCCACGTTATACACGTTAAAAGTAAATAAATCAGGTCTACTTTTAAGTTCATGGTGCAAGATGTCTGTGTCACCCAATGTCACAATTTTAACCCCAGCTATCAACTAAGTCCACGAGCTGCTCACTCACTCTCACCTGCTGGGATGGGGAAGTGAATCAAAAAGGTCAAAGTGAGAAAACTTGTCGGTGGAGACACAGGCAGTTTAATAGCAAAAAAGGAAAAGCTGCATGCCCAAGCAAAGCAAAACAAGGAACTTACTTACCGCTTTCCAGCTGTAGGAAGGTGTTCAGCCATCTCTAGGAAAGCAGGGCTCCATCACAGATGATGGTGACTTTGGAAATCCAACACCATCACACTGAATGTTTCTCTCCCTTCCTGCTTCTTCCCTCAGCTTTATATGCTGAGCTTGACACCATGTGGTCTGGAATATCCCTTTGATCAGTCTGGATCAGGTGTTGCAGCTGTGTCCCCCCCTCCCAGCTTCCTGTGCACCCCCAGCCTCCTCACTGGTGGAGTGGACTAAGTGGCAGAGGAGGTCTTGACTCTGTGTAAGCACTGCTCAGCTACAGTGGAAGCATCTCAGAGTTATCAACAGTTTCCAGCATAAATCCAAACCATATTCCTTTACTAACTACTATACTGAAGAAAATTAACTTTATCCCAGCCAAAACCAGCACACCTAACTCTCTTAACTTTGTAAAACCATTTCCTTTCAAATGAAACCGAATGTTTCTCTTAGACCTTAGTTTTAATGAATATCATTTTGGTGACCATAAAAATATCATTTTAAGGAAAGTTAACTCACTAACCCAATGGAAGGACACTTGGATATTAGGAACCAATAAAAATGTAATGGAAATGGAGTAGGTAGAATTCTCTTTGTGCCTAGGAATTAAATAACCTGTTGCATGTTTTTGTTGTCTCTAGCTTTTTTGACTAAATCTGCCAAAATTTCAATCCCTAAATGTCACACTAAAAATACCCAGAACCATTTTTGTTTATCCTTTAATTTGAATTAATATATGTTATGTAAGTATTTATATTACTAGTATAATATCAATTAATTTGTTCTCACTACTTGCATTACAATTAATTAATTAACCCCCTTCCAAAAACCTGGATTCACACAAGGTCTTTCTTATGAGTTGCATGCTAGACTTTGTTAATACAGCAAATAACATAGAAATTTCATTGCTACAAAATGTGTTGTCTATTTTGTATTGATTTTAGTCCCAGAAATCTAATTCTTTACCAAAAGTCTGAAATACGCAGTGTGCAGAGAGGATTTGGCAAACCAAAGAATGACTGTACTAAGTGGTGAACTGTAACTGGAAGCAAATTAATGTTTATAACCTTTCAATATGAAAAGCCAGTAGCATAGTTACATCCCAGGAAGTTCATTCAGAGTCAGAGGGAGGTTATTGAATGCCTGAATCCACAACAAACTCTTGAAGACAACCCCTCGAAGTTCTACCTCCAGCATGTGTTTTTCTCATAATTCATAAGTTTTACTTAGCTATTTTCAAATTTTTTTCCTCCTAATTCTCCTGCTTCATTTTCTTTCTCTGGAGACTGGAAGTTCTTGTTTTCCATTGTAAATGGAATAAAGTTTTGTTCAGCTATGTTTCTTTTAATGCATCCTTTTAGTTGTCAAGTTTGTTTACATGTTCATTTTCCTTCTGTTCTGAAATTTTAAAGGGTATTAAATTCTTGAAGGTATTTCTCTTTTCACAGATTACTTGATGCATTTCTTATTTTAAGTATTAATCTTTTTGAAATACTCATTTTTTCTGTAATACCTGCTTGAATTTTTAAATAAGATTAAAATATCTGTACCTAACACTGTTTGCCAGCAGCTGGTTTATGAATGTATTATACCTGTAGAATGTACTTCAAGATTAGCAATGGCCTTTGTCAGTTTTCAACAAGATTTTAAAATAGCAAATAACCATTTTTCTATTCTGCTGCTCCAAAAAAAAAAAAAAAAAAAGAAAAAATTTAAGTATTCCATAAGTATTAAAATTTCCTCCCTCAGGAAGTATCAGGTTTTTTCTTACATTTTTAAAAATATAATGACATTAACACAAAGGTGTCTAACATGACTGTGATTAAGTATATAATTACCTGATTAATTATAAATTATACTATCATAGGTGAGGTTAGCTTGATGGAGTAGTGAAGCAGTTTCCACTCACTGAATATAGCTCAGGCTTTTTACCAGGTGCTGTGGCTGAGAACTCATGTCTGACTAGATAGTCATATGAAAAACCAAAAAAAAAAAAAAAACCAAGAACCCTTATGGTCAACACCAGTGGAAAAAAAAAAAAGGTGTTTGGTGAGGATTTAGTTACAAGGTTATTTGCAGTCATATCTGATTTTTTCCAGTTTTAATGGAAAAGTGCCACTACTAATACCTTAAAAATTGTTCACCTTGAACTTCCCAGCATCTAAACCCCTCCCTTGTGTTATGCTCACCTGTGAAATGCCCCTTTGGGTCCTAAATTTACAAATGCTAGTCTTACTTGAGCTGAACTGCGTGGGGCTTGGAAAACAAGAAGACAGCAGACAACAGGATTCTTTGGGGTGGAATATGAACAGGTAAAAGAAATTAAAATCAGATCAGGACAAGACAGATCCTTACACCAAGTATTGTCAAGTAATAAATAGCCTATGAACTTTCACTACTAATGAAAAAAATCATGCATATTCCAAAACATATTTATTTAAATATTTACATGAAATGCACCACTATAATTTTTCTCACTGAAATCACTCAATGATTTTTTTAGCCATACTTTTCCCAAATGAAAAATATGAATCAGCATAAAACTAATAAAGCTAGTCATAACTCCTTAAAATTCTGAGAAGTAATTAATCCACAGCAGACACTGCAACATTAGAGGGAGTGATAGAAAAATACTACTGATCTTTAACAAGGAACGAGTAAATTGGCTTTCGAATTGTTAAGAAACTGTTGTGAAATATACCCTAGCAGATATTTTAAATCTGTTCTCACTCTATGAAAAAAAAAAAAAAAAAAAGAAAAAAAAAGGTTTATAAAGAGTTTATGCTTATTGTGAATATGACAATAGGCAAGAATGCAGCAAAGCTGTACTCTCTTACTCTAAGTATGTCATTATTCATTGTGAGAAACTGTATATGAAATCAGTGGATGAAATGTAAATTAAAGGATGTGTTAATACTTACCCAGTTGAGATAAGTAAGATTAAAATAGTATTCAAATGATATTTCATTTTAATTAGATTCTCCTTGTCAAATATTTTATGTATTCCAGTATATTCAGAAAATTAACTGTATTCTTTGGAATTAATTTAGCAGTTTAAAATAAATCTTACTTTATTATAAAAAGTCTACTCTCAGCAGTATTAACTTTATTAATTGGCTATTTTTTTATAAAATAGATTTCAATTCTTCAGATAAGATTTTGTTTTTCAAATTCAGAGCATGTAAAACTTTCAGGTTGGTATTTGAAAACTGCAGTGTTTGCTGTTTCTCTAATCTACTAGAAAATTTTCTTAGGCTTGACATTTTGCATGGCAGTGATTCATAACAGACTGCACAAAAATCTATTTGTATATTGAATATAACTATCATGAGTCAAGTTGATTGCTTTTTTCACTGTCATAAACAATATTATCGTGTTTGCTGCTAAAGATAAAATTTTTAGTTTAGGTAAAGTGTAGGTCTCTATATTTTTTTCTCTATATTTTCAAATGTTGATGTTTTATATTTTGTCATTTTCTCTGGGGCTTCTATTAATTTGACTGAATGTTCCCATTTTAAAGGAATTAGAAATGTTTGGTTGTTGAGTGAGAAGTTACATCATTACTATTATTATTACCAGGAAACAGGATCTTACACTGTAGTTCTAACAAGTCTATAGTCACAAGTAAAAAATAAAAATACTTTCAGCAGTATAGATTAGAAATCTAAGACGCATAACTGCAGACTTCTCTCTTGTGTTTAATTTCTAAAGTTTGAATATTCACCTCTTACATGTGTTGAGAAAACTGAAACAAGGAATATATATTGTTTATTCTTTAAAGAGGTGCAGAGGTATCAGGTTTATGTCTACCACTTTTTTATGGACATTGAGATTATTAAATGGAGTCCTTTGGTGGAGTGAGATACTTCCAAGTGAACAAAAAACCCCTCAAATGTGATAGAATTTTAAGTAACTGTCATCTTTTTTTCTCCCATAACTTGCAGTTAGTTTTGACAAAACATCTTACATACTATTCCACCTGAGCAGAATCCTGTAAAAAGTTGTTAAAATTTATCAAACTTCAGGCATATAAATGAAAGAATGTTTTTTATTTAGAAGCTTAATGACTAAACATTCTCATACTTCACACACTGGTGAATTACAGTGGATGGATACAGGCTCTTCAGGGAGGTCAGGTTGGGTAACAACAGCAAGAAATCTCAAACTAACCAGTCCTGGTTTTCATGGAGAATTTTCACCACCTTGAAATTTGCTAAAATGACTACATATAACTGCACAAGAAATCTATGCTTGCACTGATGACAATTTCCTGACAAAGTTGATCAAGAAGCTGACAAGGAAACATTGTCACCTGAACCTGTTATTTACGAAAGAGAAAGAATGAGCTGTGGATTGAAATCTGGGGACAGTCTTGGCTGCAGTGACCATCAGAAGGTGGAGGTCATGATACTAAGAGGAGGAAGCAGTACAAAAAGCAGGGCCAGAACCCTGAATTTCAGGAGAGCAAACTTAAATTTTGTATTGGGTTTGTGTGGCAAAGTTTTCAGGGATAAGAAAGTCAAAGGAATGACTTCTCTATATGTCAAACAGGGTCAGCTTGAGAATATGTGAGAGAAATATCCCTGCAGACACCAGGGTCACAAATAAAGAGGGGGAGGACGTGCTCCATGTGCCAGAGCAGAGATTCCACTTCAGCATGTGATGAAGATTTTAGTGAGGCAGCTGTCCCCCTGCAGGGACCCATGCTGGACAAGGTCATGAAGAACTGTAGACTGTAGGAAGGGAAGGACTCACACTGGTAAAAGTCAATGTTCCTGGCTATTGGGTGCATTTTTTTGCTCCTCCTTCTAAAAAAGAAACCTGATTTTTGAAGAACATTATTTTTAAGGTTTTTATCTGTATTAGCTGCAGAATCATATTCTAACAATCTCTCTTAGAAAAATCAGAAAAACTGTGGCATAAACAAATTTTGAACTAAATTGAGCCTGCAAATTATTAACTGGATGAAAGGAGAGTAGAGTAGGGAGTTATTGTATGAGAACACAGAAGGACAATGTTAAACAGGAAGTTACTTTTATTCTCTCTATTACATAAAAGGAAAGAAAAGAGTGAATCATGTTTCTCAAAACTGGGTTATTCACTTTGGGAGAAATTTACTTTTCTTCCTTAATAATACAATTGCTATATTTCAGTGACTTTTCTGATGAAAATCAGGGTAGTTAGTGGGGTTTTTTAACTACAGAATCTGTCTTAGGTTACAATACAGATATATTCTATTACCACCAGCTGTGGGCCATTAGCTGTTATCTCCTGCTATGACCCACCCCTGATAACAGACAATGGGCCAGCAAGAAACCACTCCACGACTCAGGGACTTATCTCATCCTATTGTGAGATGCTCCGCCCAGGAGGGAGGAGCCAAGCATTCCCACCTGGATATAACCTGGCCTTGGAACTGCCTTGGGGAGCCCTGTCTACTGGGTTCCCAGAGGACAAAAGCTACCACTGGACCTTCAGCTGGAGACCAGACCTTCCATAGGATCACCACTTCGACTGAACTGCTTCATCTGGACTGCTACCACCATCCTAATAGGGTGTCAGGTTGTATCTGACTTTGTCTGTGTTTTTCTTTCCTTTTTCCCTTGTATTATTTCACTTATTTTTAATATTTTTCCTATTAAATTTTAACCCTGACTTGGGATCTCCCTCTGGTTTGTTTTCAAACCATTACAGAATCTGGTTTAGAGTTTTTTCCTCTTTTTTTTTCTTTTTCTCCATGAGTCAAATAAAATAGTTCAGTTCCTGGGCTTCCTGTAAAATCTCTTTTATAACTTATTATAATTTCCTAAATTCCATCATGCATCCTGTAAATTATTGTTCCCTTGACAGATGAAGGAAATTAGGAAATTTTGAATAGGGTTTTCTTTTTTTTTTTTTTTTTGACAATTTACACATATTAACTAAATCTCTACTTTCTTACTAAGTTGATTGTATGATGGTGTCCTGATTTGACACTGGCCAAATGCCAGACACCCATGAAGCTTGCTCAAAATATAATGGGTGTTAGCTCATTCACCCTCCCCTGCTACAGCTGGGCAGAGGAGAGAAAAAAAATAACAAAAGGTTCATGAGTGGAGATAGGGAGAGGGAGAAAACACTTCAAGGGCAAAACAGGCTCAACTTAAAAGTACAAAGTGAATTTATTACTAATAAAATCAGAGGAGGATAATAAGAAGTAAAATAAGCCCTTATAAACACCTTTTCTTCCCCCAACCCGTCCCTCCTTCCCACTGACAGTGCAGGGGGCAGGGTATGGGTGTTTGGTCGTCACCTAAGATTCTCTTCTGCTTCTCAGGGAGAGGAGTCCTTCCCCTTGAGACTGTGGGGTCTCTCCCATGGGAGACAGTTCTCCATGAACTTCTCCAGCATGGCTCCAAATCTCTCAAGCAGCAGTCCTGCCAATACTGCTGCCATGTGAGTGCCTCTCATGGGCACACAGTCCTCCCAAAACTGTTGCAGTGTGGGTCTCTCCACAGGGTGCAGTCCTCCAAGGACAGGCCACTCCAGCCTGGAAGCAGGGCCCTCTCTCTCCACTGGGTCTCCCACTGGATCACAGCTTCCTCCAGGCATCCACCCACTCTGGTGTGGGCACCTCCCCCACAGACTGCGGGTGGATCTCTGCATCCCCCGTGGACCCATGGGCTGTAGGGGGACAACCTGCTTCACCATGGTCTTCACCAGGGCCTGCAGAGGAACCTCGGTTCCAGTGCCTGGAGCACCTCCTCCCCCTCCTTCTCCACTGACCTTGGTGTCTCCATGTTGTTTGCCTCACATGTTCTCACCTCCTCTTCTCTGACTGGAAGAAAAACTGTGTGTGCACCACTCTGTTTTGATTTTCTTCTTAAATGTCACATAGGCATTACCAACCTCTCAAATTGCCCCAGCTTTGGCCAGCAGCATGTCCATCTTCAGGGCCATCAGGGATTGGCTCTGCGAGGCATGGTGGAAGCTTCTAGCAGCTTCTCACAGAAACCACCTCTGTGGCCCCTCCACTACCAAAAACCAGGCCATGCAAAACTAACACAGATGGGAAAAGCACACTTACCTCTGAAAGTAGGCTGGATGTAATTGATTAATTTAACTTTAGTTTTTAAATAGTTTTACATTTCCAAAATGACACTTTAATATCCATAGCATTCCTGGTATTTATTAACAGAAATAAATAGTTAATTAGTGTGTGAGAAGGTGACCTATACCCATAAAACACGGCTATTATTCATTAGTTTAAAATTCACTCTGTATGTATACTTGCCAAGTGGAGAAAAACATAGTCTGGGAAGGGAGGGGAAGGTGGTGGTGTTGGAAAGAGAAGCAATAAAAAAACCTGCAGGGACCTGTAAAGTAATTACTCTTTTTCAATGAAAATCATCCTCCAGAAATCAAAATCACCTTGGAAGTTTATCCTTAAGCCTTATAGCAACATCTGTGCTCCAGGACACGGCACTGTGTGTGATACATCTTCAGGATCAGCAAGGTGCATAGCCAGATAAAGTGTCCTGGTGACAAAGGTCAGGCAAGAGCTAGGGACCTGCTCTACCCTTTGGGTAGAAGACAATGGCTGGACACTCCAGGGGTGTGTTTTTGCTGCTCCTTTTTTACAATGTCATGGTTCTTCCAGCAGTTTGATCCAGGCTTACACAGTTGCAGTATAGCAGAGATGACCTGGAACACTTGTTGCTGTTCTCCCCATGGACGAGTAGAGAAACGACACAAGTCCAGGCTCAGGGATAAATGGATGCACTTTCATGAATTCTCAGAAGACTTTTATATGTTAGTTCGCAAAGTGTATTGAGTGGCATAAGGTAATTGGGTTTTGCCATCCACCCCCTAAGGGGATTGGTCAAGTTCTAAGATACCCATCTCTGAATGTTTTTCTAGTTAGAACCGTAACAATTCTGCCAAAACAATCTGCAGCTTCAAGAAGTTTACAAAACTGTAGCACTGTTTTTTCTTACTTGCATGGGAAAGACAGAACTCTCACAAAAATGCTGCAGAGAGCTGAAGAAATTCTCTGCTGGAGTTTTTTCAGCATCCATAACACCGGTAACCAAACTTCTGGCACAGGCAGCACTTGTAAAACAGAATTACAGAGAAAGATCTTTACAGCCTGATCGGGACCATCAGAGCTTGTTGGCACACTCGGGGTCTGACAGTCTCCATTAGCATTGAAAATTGTGTAAAATGTAGGATAGGGCATTTCAGTGTTCTTTGTCATCCTGGACCAAATATGATTCTATTGGATTGGAAAAGAATTGCCTGTGCTTAAGTTATTATTGATATTTTGTTGTTTCATTAGAACGTTAGTTTACTACCAGAGTAGTGAAAAGGCTTCAGTTTGCTGCTATTATGCCCCTATGCCATTGGCTTTTTCGTGGGACAGCCAAGACAATTCTGTGAGTTTGACAGCCATAATGGAGGAATGTTGGAGGAAGTCTATATGAGGGACACAAAGATGATCAGAGGGCTGGAGCACCTGTAATGTGAGGACAGGCTGAGAGAGCTGGAGAAGAAAAAGGTCCAGGATGACCTTACAGAAGCGTTACCTAAAGGGGGCTTACAGCAGATCAGGAGAAGGATTTTTACAAGGATATAGAGGGGAGAAACTGAAAGAGGGTAGGTTTACAACAGGTATTAGAAAGGAATTCTTTACTGCGAGAGTGATGAGATGCTTGAACAGGTTGCCCAGAGAACTCATGAAGGCCCCATCCCTGGAAGTGTTCAAGGCCAACTTGGATGGGGCTCTAAGCAACATGGTTTAGTGAAAGGTCTCCTTGTCCATGTCTGTGGGGTTGAAACTAGAGGATTTTTAAGGTCCCTTCTAAACTAAATCATTCTATGAATCTGTGATATGACTTGAGGACTGTATGCCTGAACCATTCTGGAGGGGGACCTGAAATTTAAGCCAAAAATGTAAGAAGTGCAGGCTGGAAGAACTGACTGTGAGGTGAATAAAGAACTGTATGAATGGAAGGTCTCAGAGAGTTGTGATCAGCTACAGAGAGTCTAGTTGCAGTGCTGTAGTTAGTAATTAGGTGCTCTCCAAGGGTCAGAATTCCATCCAGTCTCTAATTTATTCATTGATGACTTGCATAAAGGGACAGAGTGTACCCTCAGCAAGTTTGGGGGTGTCACAAAGCTGGCAGAAGAGGCCAGTACCCTAGAGTGCTGTGTAGCCCTGCAGAAGGACCTTGACAGGCTGGAGAGATGGACAGAGCAAAGCCTTCTGAAATTCAATAAATGCAAGTGCAGGGTCCTGCACCTGGGGAGGAATTACCTCATGCCCCAGTACAGACTGGGGGCTGATATGCTGGAAGGCAGCTCTGTGGAGAAGGACCTGTGGGTCCAGGTAGACAGCAAGCTGTCCATGAGCCAGTGGTGTGCCCTGGGGGCCAAGAACGCTGATTATATCCTGGGCTGCATTAGGAAGAGCATTGCCAACAGGTCAAGGGAGGCGATCCTGCCCCTCTACTCAGCTCTCATAAGGCCACGTCTGGAGCATTGTGAACAGTTCTGGGGTCCTCAGTACAAGAGAGACATGGAGCTTCTGGAGAAG
Organism: Monarcha castaneiventris obscurior; assembly: GCA_026261815.1. NCBI lineage: Eukaryota > Metazoa > Chordata > Aves > Passeriformes > Monarchidae > Monarcha > Monarcha castaneiventris. Next base: position 5,353,290 of record JAMPIT010000510.1, on the reverse strand, counting down.
GTCCTGCAGAGGGCTATGGATATGATGAGGATATTGGACCACCTCTTTTATGAGGGAGTTGGGCCTGTTCAACCTTAAGACTGAGAGAAGGTCTTGTCAATGTGTGCAAGTATCTGAAGGAAGAATGCAAAAGGATGGAGCCAGGCTCCTCTTGGGAGTCCTGAGCAGTAGACAAGAGGCAATGGGCAGAAACTGGAATACAGAGTTCCACATGAGGAAGAACCTTTCTACTGTGAGGATGTCAGAGAACTGGAACAAGCTGCCCAGAGAGGTTGTGCAGTCTCCTTCTCTGGAGACATTCAAAAGCTATCTGGACACAATCCTGAGTAATGTGGTCCAGGAGACACTGCTTGACAAGGTGGGGTTGGACTAGATGACCTACAGAGGTTCGTTTCACCGTTAACTTTTCTGTGATTCTGTGATATTAAGGAGGATTTAAAAAGGCATTTTACAGACTTGGGTAATTGAGTTCAGCCTAAAGAACCTAAGTGTGACTCATGACAAGAACAGTGGTTGAGACTAAACATTTCTTAGAGAGATCATATCATTGTTACCCTGACTAGAATAAGACAAAGGAAAAGAAAAGCAAAAAATACTCTGAATCTTATCTGTGGTTTTAATAAGAAAAAAAAAGAAAGCAATGACAAAACATTGCTTGGAAGTAAATCTGATTAGTTATTAAGGGGTAGTAGTCTTCCTCAGGTTGTTCAGTGTCATATCAAGCCTTTCTTATAAAATGAAAGAAGATAATTACAGGCAAAGGTGGGATATAATCAATATTAAGCCAAACAGACTGAAGAGTATAAAAAATCGGGATATACTTAGTCCCTCAATAACTTTTGTAAGAATGTACTTGAAGAGAAGATGATTTCAAAAAGCATTTTGTTGTGTTCAAAGCATAAGAGCAGTTTTTAGATTGATTTTCTTCCTTCTAACATTTTAACTCACTGACTTTCATCAGGCATTTTGCTATTTCCTTTGAGACAAATATGCAATAAGCAGAAATAGTCCTTTATTCCCGGTGGGTGATTGTTTAAATTAGTTTTGGATACAGATATATACTTTATATAGCATACAGTGAAGACAGAAGCAAAACCATAATATCTGCCAGAAGTCAAGCTGCTGCTTGTGAAATAACAGACTTTATTTGAAGAAAACTGTGACAAAAGTCTGGCCCCACAACAGCACATGACAACAACACTGTTTGGTCCCTTGTATTTCTAGAAAGAGGGAGTAGGGTAGTGAAGGAGAAAGTGCTGCTGTTCACAATCATAAAAGTATCTGTATGTCAAGAAAAAACTAAAATGCCTACTGAGAATCTGAAAAGTATTAAAATAGTGCCTTCCAACTTCTAGCTGAAGAAACAGGGAAGTACAATAGCTTCCTGATATTTGCTGTTATTCATCTTTACTTACAAGGATCAGAGACAGCCAATACTGATCTCATGAACTTACACGGTATTATACAATTCATATTTTTTTACCAAGTAACACCCTCCTTCAAAATCAGCAGTGGACTATGAATGACTAAATCCCTTAATTAAGCAAAAAGACTAATTCAAACTCACCTTTTTCCTAATCTTTCAAAACACCCCATCTCATCTGAAATGTCTGTCTTGTATCCAGCTGCCCTGAGGTTTTCTGTAAAATTGCTATTCAACCATTTCTGACTACTTATTTAGCCTTCTGCTTTTCATTTTCGTCCAAGTTCCTGTCCTTTGTTTTATGTGTATATCTTCATTACAGAAAATATGCTTTGCCCCATGTTCAGCCTTTGCAGCTTGATTTTCTCATATTCTTTTTCTCTGTCTCTCAAGTTTATCATTTTTTCTCTACTGTTTACAAGCAGCAGTGAATGACAGAAAGGTAGGAAAAAATTGAAAGAAAAAACCTATTTTTCTTCTCATTTTAACTTTTTTTTCACTTACATAATAAGGAAAAACATGATCATTTTCATATATGAAGTGCATAATTAATTTTTAAAATGTATCAAAACATGACTAAAGCCACATACAAATACACACACACATTCTGGTATTTCTTCAGTTTATGCCTAGTTACCTAAGGATTTAACATAATGTCTTTACATAAAAAGAAAGAAATGCAGCAGATTGTCTTTTTAGAAACTAGGATGCACATGCTATGGCTTGATGGGAGCTACAGTAGCAGTGTTAGCCTATGTTTCACATACAGTTTTTAATTTTATAATAAAAGTTACTAATTTTATTGAATGATTGCATGTTCATGGAGAAGCAGGGCTGGTATGGAGAGAAGTAAATGGTGAGATTGTACATAATATACACTCAGTGTTAGTGCAAGGTTTTATTAATTTCAAAAATTTCACATTTGTCATAATCTTCATAATTGTCATATTTTCTACTTCTTCAGATCCATTTCTATTTTTTGCACCCAGTAAAATAACAGTAAATGATTGATTGACTTTCACCTATCTTATTTAATATAGTAATGGAAACCTTGATACAAATGGTCAAGAAATTCAAAAAATAGACAGGTTGAGGTAGTAAATGGTAACATATCATGTTGTATGCAGATAATATGCTGCTGTTATTGATAGCAAAGTCGATTATTAACCTAGTCAGAAGAGTATATTCAATATGAATCCTGATTGCCCTGAAGATCAATTTAGACAAATCTATATTCAAGTTGACAGTGATGTGAAGCATAAAATTCAAGGGGTTTGCACTTTTAAATGGAGTATATGACAAAACAAATGTAAATACGAAAAGGTTTTTTCTTTTCCTTTATTTAGCAAAAATGCACTGCTCACCGTCCCTTTCTCTGCCTCCAAGGAAAGGTACAAAAAGAAAGAGTGCTGAAAAGGGAATGACATAAAATCAAGTTTCTTACAGTTACTGGTGCAGGAAAGATTGATACAGTTTGCAAAGTCACCTTCACATGATTTTTATATTTGTCATGGTTGCCTTGTCTAGCCTGCTTCTCAAAAATTGTCGAAGATTATTAAAGATCTTATCTGAGAAAAGGAAAGTGGTCTCTGTTCACTCTTAGATAACTTTAGAGATGGGCCATCCCTTTCTAAGCGATCTCACTGGGCATTTGTGCCTCAGGGCGAAATATGTCACCTTCATACCTCTCTATATAGATCCCTCTATGCTTGTAACACACATTCTGAATTCCAAATGGATCATCAGTCTCTTTAAAAGTAGTGACAACACATTTAGTAGCTAGTGAAAAATATGTAAAATGGACTAGGGCAGAAAGAAAAGTACAGCTTTTATGTACTCATTGTTCATATTTGATCCTTTATACAATGGGCAAATTTTGTCCTGTGCTAAAGTTGTGCAAGAAAATGCCTTTGAGTTTAAATCTACCCAAATGTCAAAGGGGAAAATGTTACATCTGGTAGTAGTCTATCTAGTAGTTTGCTTGGCAAATCTATCTAAGATATATCTCAAATTAATGATAAATATGGTTTTGCTCAATGAATTAGAACAGCAACTGAGCTCTAAAATTATGCTTTCTTCTTTCACAAAAGCTTCTACACTCATTACCTCGAGAGAGATCACGCATGTTTGAGATTAATATCCGTACTGGTGCAAAGCACTCTGAATACCTACTAGATACCATGTAATACCACTACGAGCAGTGCCACTGTGTGCCTAATTGCCTGAATTTGTTTTCTTAATAGAGATTGTTGGTTTATTATTTTAATTTCTTATTTTGAGAGGAGATTATTTCTTTCATGGCCTATTATTCCCTTGAATGCTGCTAAATTAGGTCCTAGAAAATATTAGATATAATAGAACAGCACTATTGTGTGAAAAAAACAATCTGATATCTGGTTTGGTGTTTTTTTCTTTTTTTTTTTTTTCTTTTTTTTTTTTTTTCTTTTTTTCATTTTCTTTTTCTTATCTTGTCCACAGCGTGAAACATTTAATTTAGGAAAGTGCACATGAAGATGACCCATTCTCCAATGCACCTAATGGTCTAAAAGGCCAGTTCTATGAGTCTTTAGGTAATTGCTAGTTTATAAATGCAAGTCTGATAAATATCCTACCTATTTTACTGTATTTTGAACTTTTCAGTTGTAGAATGGTGCTGTGAGTGTGAATTTGAGAACATTAATCAATGGGGCTGCAAAATATATGTACTCTGGCTTGTTACAAAGATCCACTCAGCCTGTATGTCTGTCCTGACTGTGTTAGAAAACTGGAACTAGATTAATGCTGACATAGCTGTGATAAATCAGTTAGCTCTATCACTAAGATAAATTGACAGTGGTATAAATAGCCTTTACAAATTCTACATATCCTCCATTCTTTATGCAATAAATAAAACCTCAGTAAAAATGTGTGCTTACTCTTTGATTGCTGACTATAAAATTGCATTTTTTTAATCTGCTTCAGAGAATGTCTTTAAATCAAAAGCTGTATTATTTTTTTACATTTTATTTATTTATTTATTTAGAGCCTTGCAGCTTGAAAGTGAATGATATAGAATTGTCAATACTGTGCTTCGGGCACTTTAAGCAAATATTGAAAAGGTTGACTGCAAGCATAAGTCCTGCAAATGCTCTCATTCCTGAAAAACATTCTTCATGCAACATTAGAGGGTTGTATGTAAAGAGATGTAGAAAAAAATTAATTCTTTTTCTTGGATTTTTTTTTTCTTAGACAATTTTCTCTTTATATCTAACCATAAACACCGGGAAGGAGAAGGGAAGGGAAGGGGAAATGCTTGTGGACACAAAACTTAGCAATAGGAATAAAAATTGGGTTTTGAAAAGTTTCCAACTGATAGATTATTTTGCAATTCTTTTATATAACAATGAATCTCATGCATATCATCACAATATTTTCAGCTTAATGAGTTCTTATATCTAGCTAAGACCCAGTGCAAGTTCTTAGCTTAATCTTCAAAGAATTCAGTGGAATAGTAGCAGATCATCTCAGGAGCCTCTTCAGCAGCCAAAATTGACTGCAACATGTGAAGCTAGTATTTGTGTGAAAGTCACTGTTTTTTACTCATGGTCTAATAAAGACATCAAAATCAAAGTACAAACCAGAAAAATTCTGGTCTTGTCTGTTCTTACCTAATAAATTCATGCCATTATTATCCTTTCTGTTAAATGACATTGATTTAAATGTGTGCTATATCCTTATGCTCATGTTTTAAGTAGTAATAAAAAAAAATTATGTTCTGCTGTACTCCAGTAAAGTCAAGAGCACATTGCAAAGTGTGAGGAAAATACCTGAAAATGTATTCTAGCTCTCTTTTTTTTTTTTCATTCCACCATATATTACATTTTTATGCATTCATTTTCATTTTTCTTCCTTGCCATTACATTTCAGATTCTGTTGGATTTCATAGGAATTGTCCTCAGGTTTAAATTTTGTAATTTTTTTATCTCTTTGCAGATAAAAGGAAAATACATTGCTGGAATAAGATAACCTATTTTAAAACTGAATATCAAGATTCAATAAATAATCTAAATGCTTGAAACAAAGAAACAAGCAATTCCTTCTCTCCAGTGTCCTGTAGTTTCATTAAATTATGTATTATTTATGTGTAGGAGATGAGGTTTTTTCCCTGGTGGATTAATTAGTACAAATGGCTGTTTTTTGTAAACTATGATTTTTTATTGTTATTTTAGATCAAGCAATGCCTTATTTAATGTATTTTTTCTGAGTAGAATAATTTAATCAGAAAAATATACAAAAGCAATATAAATCATACATAATTTCAAGGGCTTTCAGAATTTTTTATACATTCAGAAACTTTGTTGTATTTTGTACAGAAATTCATTTCTCAAAGTTAAGGAATAGCTTGGAAATACTGTAGCGGTCTTTCTTAAAAGACTGGACTCCTGATACTAGTCCAAAAATTTTTAGTTAGGTGTTAGTCAAAGTGTTGATCATCTATTAAATTAAATGAAGCTTTTTTTTTAATGTTGATAAATTGCATATTTGTATAAACAAATATCTTTTGACATACTCAGTGTTATTTGGTCTGCTATTTATATAAAAGTTTTCAGCATAATTCGATTAGCTTTAGCAGCTCAATTTGCTGAAGCCTTAGGTGGCAAGGATGTGAGCTTTCACCTAGATATCGTGAACTTTTACCCAGTTAAATAAAAGAAGGCCCTAGAGATTGTTCAAGACTGAAGATAAGGAAGGTACAATCACCAGAGGAACCTGCAGCCTAGAGATAAGAAAAGAAATTGCTCACCTATGAAGGGACCCAATGAGGAACAGGAATATAACAGACCCTAATACAACTATTGACCCAAATTTCGTGTGAGGGGTGGGGAGCTTAGATTGTAAGGGTATGACTGCCTGGGGATTTATTCATTCAGAGTCCCTCTTCAGACAGGCAGCTTGAGCTGTAGGGCTATTAATAAAAGGTATTTTTTAGTGGAATGCATCTTTTGGTTTATTTATTCAGCAGAAACCTAGTCCATCTCTGTTATAGTGGCTGGCATGCATCATTTCTGTAACACATATAAAGTAGTAAAATAATCCAGAATACTGCTCATTAAAAGAAGAGTAATATGGTTTTGGACTAATTTGTCACATTTGGTCTAATTTTTCCACATAAACATTTGCAGGAGCTGTACATGTACATGTACAGCTTGCTACAAATAGGTAATTAGGTTTAATGTATTATCTAATAGGAGTTATTTTTCTGTCTGAAATAGAAAGGAGACATATTTGAAAAATATGGACATGATAAATGTAATGTATACCGGTATCTATGGAAAATTTAGTTCAGCATCTGGATGAAAATATAGATCATTATAGTTCAAAAAACAATATCCCTTTTCTAAAAGAACACATTTTTCTCTTTTCACTAGTCTCCTTTCAAAGTCAGAATTTAGTCTTGTCACAAAAACCAATAAATGTATATTAGCGAGACACTTCTGAACAATGGCTTTCCTCCACTGCCTTTTTCTTTATTTTTGTATTGGGATGTTTCCCTCCAGGCTTCTGAAAACAGAAATGATATTTCATTTTTTATAAGTGACTTCCTCTCCTATGTTCACTGGTTTTGGCATTACCTTATGCCTTTGATATAATTTTAACCTCTGTAAACTCAGTAATATGAAATTTCTTTCAAAACAAAAGAATAAAAAAAAGACTGCTCTGAGTTTGGTTCACTAGTTGACGTTTTTCTCATGTTAGGAGAAATTTTCATCAATGTGGTGAAATAATTTTGAATCCTTCAAACATGAAATGATTCAGAAATCAATTCTGAGTAACATATTGATGGAAATGAATCTGTTTCTGGCATTGGATTTCACCAGTTCTGAATTCAGGAATGGTTCAGGGAATTCTCTGTATCTCTGCTGACAGGCAGTTAGTATACAAACAGTTCCACTGACTTCAGTGAGTCTCCTTAGGCAAATAATGATGTACTACTATGAATTATATCAACACTGCAAAATAAAAGAGGGACAATATTTGTTCTTTAGCTTTGAGGCTTAAAGAAATAGTTTGACTGTAGTCACATGACATTGCACTGGTTCTGGGTCTCCTCTGGATTGCATATGCTGTCCCTATATTCACACAAACACATATATACACACACATGCATGTATGTACATGTGCACATACTATTTTCCAGTTTTAAATGTCTGAAATGTTTAAGATCTGTGTGGGAGTTTGCCAGATTGATATTTTACGGAGTCACATGAAAATTTTGTTAAAAATATCTACTTGCATTCCGCTAGTGATTGGAAGAATAGGAAATGTTAAGAAAATCATTCATTCACCTTAAAGGTTAATTTGTTGAGTAACAGCCAAAACTGGTGAAACTTGCAGAGATAAAAAAGGCAAAGAAGAACAGAGGCACTCTAAGGCAAATTACTTTTTTATCCTCTGAGTATTTTTACACTAAGGTTTTACACAAAAGACCGCCTGTCTATAAAAGTAAACAGGTATTGACTACATGAAATTTATTTCATCAGAATTCAACATAGGCAGCAGTTTTCCTCATGAAGACCGCTTGTACAGGTTTTGCCTTGAGAGGGAAATTTTTACATCATCCGGATATCCAGTTCATCTGCAAGAATGTGTGTTATCTCAGGATTGCATATAAAACTTGATAGACACGTTCGTACATCTGAAAGAAATATTTTCTACATATTTACCTAAAACCCCATATAAAATAAATTTTTCAGGATATGATGAGAAATTAAGAAATTCCAGGAGATACTATGATGATGCATTATAGGTGCATTTGTCAGTGTATGTGGTTTAGGGTTTTTTTTTTTCTGCAGGAAAGGAGCCATATAAACTGGTGAACAAAGGTTTTCAGGATACTCAAGGTTTACAAACTCTGTCAATGACTAGTTACACGTGAATATAAAAGCAAAATGAAACATAAACCTATTATGTCCTTCTGAGAAATAAATCTGAACAAGCTTCTTGGAATATGTTTGTTGTAGTTCCATCTGCTTTTGATGGCGATGATGCATTTCTGTATTAAATATATGACAACCAATACAATGGTTGTACATAGTGTAGTCATTTGCTATGTGGAGAAGATCAGAATTTTTTTTATTGATTCAATGAGATTTTTTAATTTTAATTTTTTACCAGGTTCTTTAGGATTCTGCAAAATCTAAATCTATGGGCTGATTTTCAGAAGTATTAGCTTTAAAAGGTGTTGATCATCCATCTATTTTTAAATTATTAATATTGTAGGAAGAGACTTGGTGTCTTCATTCTGATCAGAAAGATAAAAGCTTCTGATCCTTAAGATTTATATAATTACAGATACTAAAGAGAGAAGTACTGAGTAATCTCTGAAGAGACAGGTGCAAACTGTATTTCATGGATTCCCCTCTTCTTCCCAGCAGGTCAGTTCAGCATGTTATAGTGCTTATAGTTCTCATCAAGACCACTATCGCTTGTTCTACGAACTGTGTACACATTCATAAACAAAATATAGGTTTTAGTTCAAAAATCTTATTTTGTAAATGTCAGAAATTGCCAATGACCTACAGTGTCCAGGCAGCTGTTCATGGTTTGCTTTTGTATTTTTGTGGGTGAGTTTGTTCTGTTTGTTTGGTTTGGGGTTGTTTGTTTAGCTTTCTTTTTAAGAGGTTTTGTATTTGTTGTTAAAATAGTGGTTACTTCTCTCTGGGCTAAAGCAAAAGGTTTATTTAGTTGCTTGATTTTGGTTGGTTGGTTGGTTGTTTTTTGGTTTGTTTTTAAAGAACAATATAGCATACAAACAAAACCAACCCTACCCCCAAAAATATTCTTCAGAAAAGGAAAAGAATAATACAGTCTAACCACACTTTTAACTAGAATGGGTTATCACAGCTGGTTTTGGGCACCTTTACACTGGCTAAAGTCTAAAAATATCTAGTCATTGGCCTGTACAAAGGCCAGTTTAAAAGTCTGATTTACCAAATGGAAGAGAGACTGTCTTAACTTAACCACATCTACACCATGACATTTTGGACCGGCATATGTGTTATCATGAGGATAAACCCTCAGAACAATTTACCTTTAAATTGAATTCTATGTCACCAAGTCAAGTTCCTAAGTCCACTACTGAACCTTTCTTGCATTAGTAAATCTGGGAACATGTGAAAAGACAATTTGCCATACAGAGCCAGTCAGCCAATATAAATAATGACTGTGAGGAATATTTTGCACACAAAGAGTCCTGGTGCCAATTTAGGGCTTTTGCCTGAAATCTCTCTTTTGGAATAAATGCTTTCCTCACTTCCTGTGGGAAAAAACCCTGGGGACTTACCACTCTCATAAAATTATGCAATTTTTTTTTTTAACCTTTTTTTTCAAACTAAAAATTGCACAACATGTCTGTAATATCCCCTTTAGAATAGAGAATTTTTTTATCTCTTAAGGAATTTTCACAGCTATCACCTTGCATGGAAATAGCACAGCAAAGAAACTTCAGGTTGGAAAGAAGAGTGTGGATAAAGAGAAGGATGGAGGAAAAGATTTGACTCTGAATGGGATACTGAGAGGACTCCAAGAATAAAACTATCTGTTAAAGCCAGGAGGATTTGTAAAGATTTGATTCTCTTGACAAATGCAAGGTACTGAGCAGCCAAACAGATCTTTTATATTACATGTTAGTGTAAATTAGGAATTGATTTTCCTTCACTTGTCTTTTCACAGCATTTCTAACTATGTTGTCTTTATCAGATGCTGTAAATAATCACCTTATTTGCATTTTACTATAACCTTTTAAGTTAAACGTAGTTTCAAAAAAACTACCTAAAGTAAGCTTACCAAAGTTGAACAGATCCAAATAACTAGGTCACTGCAGCATTTGTACACAGAGCCCAACACACTCCTACCAATTTCCTCAAGGAGGCCATAGGGTAACAAGTTATACATCCACTAAAGCTTCATAAATCAATTTGAGAGCTTATGTTATAGAGGTCAGCAGAGAAAGCATCTTCAGTGATCAGTGATAACTAGAAAAAAATCACTCACAACACTGTAAGTTACAGGGGAATATTACTGAAACAAAGCATCCCAAAGGAGAATGTAAGAAATAGAACACTTTCTTTTGATAATCCTGCAAAATTTCAAATGGTTTGTTTCAAGGCTACAAAACAGAAGCCTTAATAAAATTGTCATTTCTATTGAAACTGCTAGATAATAAAATTGATAATCATGGAAGAGGAAAAAAGATAGATATATCAAAATACATAAATCCCAATCTATGACAAATAGTGTAAGTGTTCAGTCAGTTCCTAGGCATTGTATAGACTAAACATACAGTGTTATGTAGGCTGTCACTGAGCAGCAGAGGAGACGATTGTTGTTATGCTTAGTCTTTCCTACAGCATATTTTGTCAGGTTAAATCCTGAGAAATGAGGAAGCACAATTGACCATGATTTGATGAGGACTTTTTGGAGCAGAGGATAGAGACAGATGGTTGAAAAAAGACAGTAATCAGAGAATCTGCAGCAGAAAAACAAACCAGAGGAGAAAGAGGAAATTTGTATGCAAAGGGGTAGAAGGAATACTTTCAAACTATAGAAATGCAGTGGGAAGGAAAAAAGATTTATTTTCCAACCCTTTTTTATCTTTATCATTCAGCACGTCTGTTCAAACTTTTAAAAAAAAATTTAATTATCTTGTTCCAGTTAAAACAAATATAAATTTAAACGTGAAAAATCACTGATTTCCTTTTATACATTCTCATCTCAAAGGAAAGATGAGTGTTACCCTAGGCTTTTGACTTTTGTTTGTTTGTTTGTTTGTTCGCCTGGGGTTTTGTTGTTTGCTTGTTTGCCAGCTTTGATTACATAGCTTTTAAATATTTTCATCTCAAAATTAAGTGCTTTAGCATACAACATTTTTGGTGGTAAGCAATGGGAAGCACAGATCTCACTCTTGGACATGGACATGGACAACCAGAGGGGAGTTCTAAAGGAATAGTTTCAGCTTGAAATAACCTGTGTGTTTCTAGCATCCTCCTACAGTCCTTGATACCCAGGAAACAAAAGGTTTTTGAAGTTCATTTGGTGTGTGTTGCTCTCAACTGGATGAGAAGTGCTTTAATTCATTTGTTTTCTAGGGCTGAGCCAAATGGAATAGTTTATTGGTTCTTAAACTGAATATTTATCTTCCTGTGATCCTCAGGAGAATTTGAGAAAGAGCAAAAATTTGCAACAAATTACTTTGATACTATCATTTTTCCCCTAACTATAGCTGTCGTTCCTGAAGATTGGCCTTGAAAACCAAATAGAATCCAAGTCAACCAAGTATATCATCAGAAGTGGAATGTGTCTGAATTAATACGTGAATTGATGTTCTTGTTGACTGCGGTTTTCAGTATTTCTTTTTTCTTGGAAAATAGATACCCATTACAGTATTTCTTCAATGATACCCCTTGCAGAAAAGTTATTTGCTAGATTTATGAGACACTGCTGAGAATTCATGCACGTATTCAAAAGAACAGAAGGCCATCATATTTGAATGATATGCAAATAGGAGATAAAAGAGTTGGTCATACCTCTGTGAAGGTATGAGCCAGATGCTGCAGTGGAGTGACTCTGTTCTAAGCAGCTGTATCTGAAGGCTTTAGGTATTGTACAATTTTACTGTGTAAGCCTTTAGAATCTTTATTAGGTTTATATGCCAAAATTTTGGTAGCAGGAAAGCTGCAGGGGTGACTTCTATGAAAAGAGAAAAGAGACTAGGAGCTGTCCCTATGTCAGGAAGAGTCAGCTCAAGCTGTCTCCAAGATGGACCCACACCTGACAAACTGAGCCCATTATCTATGTTAGTGGTGCCTCTGTGATATCATATTTTGAAGAGATGGTCAAAAATGCTGTGCAGCAGATTTGAGAGAGGATTGAGAAAATATGAGAGAAACAACTATGCAGGCACCAAGATCAAATAAGAAGGAGAAGGAGGAGATGCTTCAGGCACTGTGACAGAAATTCCCTGCAGTTCATGAAGAAAACCAAGGTGACACATGATGTCCTCCTGAAGCCCATGGAGGACCCCAGTGAAGCAGATATCCACCTGCAGTCTGTGGAGGAACCTGTGGAGGACTGACAGTGGACCATGTCAATCATGAATGAAGCTGCAGCCCATGGAGACCCCACACAGGAGCAGGTTCTTAACAGGAGACAAGGCCCATGGAGAGAATCCCAAATTAGTGCAGCTTTTCCGAAAGAAGCTGTGGGATCCATATTGGAGCAGTCTGTTCCTGAAGGTCTCTAAACTCTATCACATGGAAGTGGCCCAAAATGAAGCAGTTCTTAAAGCATTGCAGCCCATGGGAAGGGATGTTGAAACAGTTTGGGAAGGACTGTATCCCACTGGAGGGCCCTCACACTGTGGCAGAGTACCAGCATGAGGAGGAAAGACCAACAGATATGAAGCCTTATGAACTGACTTCAACTCACTTTCCCCGGGCCCCTGAGCTACTTGAAGGGACGAGGTAGAGAAGTCAGGAGGAAAGTTGAATCTGGAAAGAAGTGAGCTGGGAGAGGGTAGATGGTTTTAGATATTTTTTTTTAATAACTAGAAATAAACTGAGGTAAATTGAATCCAATCTGTTTTGCCCATTAGGGTAATTGGTGAGTCAACTCCCTGTCCTTATTTCAAACCATGATCTTTTTCAATTTTTTGTGTCTCTTGTGTCTCAATTTTGTCTCTGTTCTTTTGAGGAGGAGGAGTGATGGAGTGGCTTAGTGGGCACCTGCTGGCCAGCCAAGGTCGGCCCATCACAGGACCACAAACGTTTTCAATACAGTTAAAATGCTAGTGCACACACAGTCACACACGCAGATGTCAGGAGCCTTCTCACTTGCTGAGGAACACACATTTTCCTTCTAAAAGGATAGAATCAACGTGGTATGGCTTCAAATTCATGGAGATCTTCATGAACTAATCTTTAGCATCTATAAATTCACGTTCATTCCATGTAATTCAATTTTCACAATTCAATTCAAAAAACTTAATATGCTTTGCACAATCATTTGATAAAAAGGATCAAGGTAAGCTTTTTTCAGAAGCACATGCATCAGTGTTCAGGCTGTGCTTTATATTGACACGTGAATATGTATTTAGTTGATTACACTTTTAAACATGGTTCATTTGTATACTGAATCATTTAATATAACTGATTCTGTATTAAAATTACAATAAAATACATAGGTGTTTTTGTAATAGTTATCTGTTAGGTCTTTAACCAACTTGATTTAAAACAACAGTTGCTGAATAATAGCACATATTTCAGAAAATGCTATAAGTAAGAAGGAAGAAGCCAGGTTCCTTAAAAAAATCCTAAAGCAGAAGTATTACAGTGGTTTTTGCATACATTGTGTGTCTCTCTTCCTAAACTGAGGTTTGGAATGACTTATGCACATAGAACAAATACTAAAAGAGCTCTGTTTATCTGGATTTTGGTATAGGTTTGCTCTAATATTGCTACCAATTTGAATGCTACTCAACAGCCTACAGGAGATACGAATTTTGATGCAAATACTGCTATCTCAGTCATTAGAGGTTTTAGGGTATAGGCTAAGGATTAATATTTATAGCTGCCTAGAGAAGTAGAAATTAATTTCACAGTGTATTTTAAGACTTGTTTTCACTCCTTATTGGAAGGGAAAAAAAGAGACATAACAGAGTTCTGAAACATAGCTAAGATGCCAGGAACACTAAGCCTCACTGAATTTTGCATATCTGTAAGGTTAACATTTCTGCTCTAAAGCAGGTAGGTCAAAAACATCTCAGAGTTTTGATATCTTTTTCTTTCATCAAAATTCTTTTTCAAACCTGAGAGACAGGTTTTCAAACCATTACAGTCTTCTGAAAAGAAAAATTGCCAATTCTCATCCACTACTGCACCATCATTTCTGCCAGATCACTTCATAGCTCCCCAGTGAACTGAGGAAGATGTGCTGCAAGCATTGTCATACCATGAACCTTACAAGAATTTTGCATTAAGTTAATAGTAAGAGAGATAGTATTGATTATGGTCACTCTACTGTCTATTTCTGTAGAAAAAAAAATTAAGACAAAGCACCAAAGAATCAGTGTTAGCAGAGTTATGCAACCATGCATCAAGACAAGGCAATGATAGGAAAGTTAAGAGATAGAATCAACATATTCATAAATCTAAGGTTTCTATGGATTTTAAATTCAGTTCCACAACCCCATTTCACCTTTCTTTTAAAATGATTCTTTGAAAGGTGAAATCACTAAGGAATATGGTATTTTCTTTTGAAGAGTAAAGTGAAAATATTTCCTTAATATAAACTTTAAAAGATGATTAAAAAAAAAAAAAGAACTATAGAGGTGAAGTAATTAAATTCTTTTTGTTAAGTAAGTCAGGCACCTACATTTAAAACTTAAAGTAGTGAAGAAAATTCTCAATAAAGGAGAGATTCAGATCAGAAAGAAAAATGCCTCCAAAGACTACCAGATGCACTGGAAAAAGCACAAATGAAGTTTAAACAATTTTTCCCTGGTTAATAAAAGGTTAGAATCACCTCCATCTATTTTAAACACCCCAAAATTAGATAATCCTTAGGGTAACCCTAACCCTAACCAAATCTTTTTTTTCCCCCCATTATTTAAGAAGACTAAACTAGCTGTAAAAGGCCATGTGTCACTCTGAACACCTATGAAACACAGTGCTCATGAAAAAAATTGCAAACAGCTAAATATTTGAATAAAAGCACTATTTGCTTAGTTTTATGAAGTTTGAATTATTGTCCTGTCGGGGATGTGGAGTAATTGAGCAGCCAGGTGGGAATTTGTCCCTTAACCAAGCCAACCCACCATATCTTGCTTATATTTTGAGCCAGTTGTAGTCTGAAAAGGTGCATTAGCTTCATGGGCTGCATCTGATAAGCCTGGGGATGAACTCTAAAAAGTTCATCTATTTCTGTCTGTGTAAGTTTGCCCTTAAAATGGAAGTGCAAAGCAACCTTTTCCATGGAAACTGCAGCAACAAAGTTTAACTCATGTTTTATATTCCCATATAATTTACTGCCCATGACAACTTGACCTCAGAATTATCACTTTCAGCCCCTTGCCCTGTTCTTTTCAGCCCTTTTACAGAAGTGCTGACTTGCTGACTTTCTTTTTCCTGGTGACAGAGATTACTTGTATTTCAGTGAGTTCAGAAATTTGCTTGCTGTGACGGATAGTCTGACTGTGTATGCTGATAGGTCAGCCTAATAAAGTATTTAATTTTTCTTAATCTGTCATTTTTTCTTGGAATCCAAAAGGACATTTTTTTTTCATTTTGAGGCCTTCAACTTCTTTGAAATGTTGCAGAGAATGAACAGTTGCAAAGTTTTTGATAGGTAAAAGAGGAAAGAATGTGATAGTGCAAAGACAGTTTAAGTCTTGTTTCTAAAACCCAGCAGAATCTAAGAGGAACAGAAGCTAGTCAGTAGAGAAAATTGCAGCTGCAGACTAGCCCATTCACATTGCAAGTACCTTCCTCAGCCATATCTAAGCCCTCTTCTCAGTTCTTGATCTAGCGTTCAGATTTCTTCACTAAAGAGAAATCTCTCAACTACCTTTTGTATAAGGTATTTACATAAATAAATATGTAAATTTACGTATTTCATATTTAGAGCATTTAGAAAGATAGTGGGACATCTGGGCTCCTTTTTTCCCATAGCCTAACCTATATAAAGACCATGCCCTCACACTGACTTCCATAATCAATAAATTAGACGTTATGTCCCCTCCTTTTTTTGTTGTTGTTTGCTTATTTGGGGGATTGGTTTTCTATGGGTTTTTTGGGGATCTTTTTTTCTTACTTGTTACTTCTTGTCTAAAAATATTAAGTAACTAAATATCCACAACTTTGCATTCAGCCTGAGTAGTAGTTTCCTGATAAAAATATTCCCAGGAAGACTTTTTTTTTCATCTGGAAAGGGCATTGAACCCAGCAATCTTTGACAAAGGCAAAGTCTCAATCAGAGAGGTGTTCTTAGAGCATGACTAATACATGGTGACAGGATCTGACTCTTTACAAACTATCACTTACTTTTAAGTGCCATAACTGCCAGCCTATAAGTTATTCATGTCTTTTGGACTACTCTTCATTCCTCCTATTGAAGCTATGTCACTATGCAGGAAAGAATTCAAGATTTATGAGGTTAGAAAGAGTGCTGAGAAGTAAGTATAGCTAAATATCTTTACAGCTGGAACACCTACTTCAAAGAAGGGAACTCGATTTTCTGGGGTTTTAGTCAGTCTGCTTTGACAGAGAAACATAGTTTATTTGATCATAAACATATTTTTTTAAAACTGTATTTCATATGAACCAGTGTGGACAGATGTGTGAGGGTTCTGAGTTTATTTTTTCAAGCTTCACAAAGATCCACAGGATTAAAAGCTAGGTCTTGCAACTGGGAAAAAAGCTTGTGCAAGTTCAGTTTGCTAAGTGCTAGAGAATGAATTTAGGAGAGAGAACTTTTAAACCAGCAGAGGCTGAACTTCTGAGGATACACATTTCTTTGTTTTCACATGTCCTGGCCTATAACCTGCTAAGTTCAAGTGCTATGCTTTCTATCTTGATTCCTAATTCTTCCATCTCTGCAAGATAAAACCTCAGTTACATGTCTCATATTTCTTACAAGTTTTCCTTTCTATCACCCAGACTCTTTACTTTCCAAGCCACTCTAACACAGGGATAGAATTTTTCCAACATCTGTACTAGCATCCTTGTCAATTTGGTGAAGTTTTATTTCCTTCACGACCTTCTTTCACATTGTTAGACACATGGCACCTTGCTCACCCAGTCTTAGAAATCATTACTCTTTTACTCCTGGCAAGATGTAAACCACAGTTAAATCTCAGGTTTAAATAGATAAAATCGCAGTTGAAGGCCATTGCCCCAACCCATCTATCCTCTGAGAAGGAAAGGAGAATGAAACAGAGCATACACCAATGTCTAAGACATTCTTTAAATCTTCCAGTGTTGACACTATTTCACACAGACAAGTGTGACTCTCCCTTTCCTGATATAATTTGCCCACTGTGGGAAAGCTTCAAATAAATACACTAGTGGCGTTTACCTACTCCATGTAGGAGACAAATCTTTGTGGTAGCTTAAGTGCATAACTATCACTTGGGTTTTCAATGATGGCAAAGGGGGTTATTTCATCTGTATTTCTGTCTGTGAGTTCCCTTCTGGAGAATTTTTTGAACCTACTGAGTGATTCAAAACACATTTAACACAGAGGTGGAAATCTGAAAGATCCATTGCTTCTAGTTTCACAGAAATAAGTGGATGGCTAGTGCTGGGATGGAGGTCTAATTACTTTCAAGCTGTCACACAACAGTCTTCATTAAGCTGTCCTATCTCTTTGTGGACAAAGATTCCACAATTTATTGTATTGAATACAAATTTACTGAAGATTTGGTGTATTAAAATCAAATTGATTAATCAATGAAAAGACACATATCTCTATAAAAAAGACTTCACTACAACCAGTACTCTGTAACTGCTGTGACACAAAGGACTGCATCCTGAGCTAGTAAGGAACTGAATTTTCTTTAATGTAGTATTTTAGATTTTTATTCATCCACAGTTTAACTCTGTTTCTATTTGAAAATAAATTATTGACCTTTTTTTTCACAGTATGTTTTAATAACATAGGTTTTAAGGATCGAAAAGATGATTTTAAGGTATTATATTATTGATATATGATATTATTGATAATCTTATTGATAATACTAAGAGAGCAGATATAACAATACAAAAAAAAAAATCTATCCTTGCCTAAATGTTCTTTTTGTATCTTAATCACTTTTGATTGAATTTTCTAGCCCCTTTATAGTCTGCACTCTACCTCCAAACAACTTGCAAATGTGCTTTGGGATGCCTTCCCCTAATTCTCAGGCTGTACTCCATAAAGCCAATCCTGAGTTTTTGAAATCAGCTGCACAGTCCTAGCAAACTTTACAGGAAAATTTGCCCTGTTAGCAGCTACTATCAAAAGTTAAAAAAACAATCTGAAGTAGAGAAATTAGGTCCAAAGGCAGAAGGTGGTGTTAGGGTAAGCAGCAGCATATTGGAGCCGTAAGGGAAACTTAAGAGGATTAGTGTAAATAGCATGTGGGTGCCTGGAGGCAGAAGATATTTTCTTAAAGGTCACCCACAACTAAACGTTGCCAGTGGACTTGCAATTGTCAATATACTTTTTGTTACTTGCATGCTGCTTGGAAATCTATCTATATAAATCTTCATTACAAAAAAAAAAAAAAACAAAAGAAAAAGGTAGCCTTTTCACACTTTTCTTTTAGCATTGATTTAGGCATTCAGGAGAATCACAATAAATTATAATATTATATAACAGATTAATATAACAGTATAAATGAAGCTGATAGCCAGTCTTCTCTTCTACCTGACTAAACAATATAGCTGCTACATAACGCTATATATCCTTGAATATTATTTGCCATGGCTTTTCAGAGGTTCTTTAACTTTCCTAAGAAATAAAAACATAGCATTTTTGAAAGAGTCACAGTAATACGTGACCAATCCGTTATTTTCTATTAATTTGATAGCATCAGGTTTGGGCACTAGGTATATAATTGCTCTATTCGTTCAGCCTAAATGTCTTAGTTGAAACAGCTCACAAAACCAAACAGAAAGCTGAACCCAGTCTAAATTCTGCTACTCTGATATATTATGTGTTCCAATAAAATAATGGGATTATACCCTATATTCCTAGAACCAACTCTTGAATTATTTTTCCTAATGATATTATTTAGTGGGAAATAAATTATAAGTTATGAAGAAATTTTACCAACTTTGTGGACTACTTGTGACTCCACTCTACTGAAGGTCTGTAGCCATAAGAGCCACAGGCTGCAATCCATCAGCCTGAAGGATTAACTTTTCTTAGTATTGTTTTAGCATTCATGCCATAGAATTAATGAAGTTCATGCAGGAACATTTTTGATTTAAGGAATCTTGCACCATGTTGATAAGTTTAATGGATAGCCCTGACCTTTAAATTATAGCATGCATTCAATGAATCAGCAGATTAATAGGTCATCTAGCAAACATGACTTCTACCTCCAGTACATAAAGAACAAACAACTAACAAAATCTCATCAGATCATTGGTAAAATACTCCACACTGTACAAATAAAACATTTGTTCATCCTATTAAAATGTCAAGCTTTATTAACTTGAGGAGGTCACCAGCTAGTTTCAACACATATGCATGTTAATTTACTGTGATACAAAGGTAAACAAGAGGATGTAACCAATACATCTTGACACAAATTTATAGTCTCAAGTATCGCTGTTCTCAGGGGAATTAATAGCTGAATGTAGTTAAACATTAAGTTCCTCTAAAAGTCCAATGCCTGTGCAGTATATGAAGCCTGGCTCAATGCAATCTGTACTGTGGGCTCACAGAGGCAGCGTGCTGACCTTAAGGGAAGTTGGGTAAAAAAAGCTTGTATTAAACGTGCAAATAAAAAGCGACAAATAAATGAGCTAAAACTACTGAATGCATTGTTTGTTTCTCCCTTTTCTAAATAGCTTTTTTTCTCATTAAGCACTGTCCCCTGGTTTTCACCTCTAATTTCAACACAACATGTAGGAAATCTTATATCAATGCATTGATATAATGTATATCAATGCAGCATTGAATAGGTGAAAGTGGCTTTGTACAGAAACTTATTTATATGCAAAGTCAGGCTTTGTTCTTACAAAACAGCAACAACAAATCAGAAAAAGTATGTGAAAACAACTCTAAAAGCCACTAGTTGCCACTAGTCCTGTTTCACAGAGAAGAGAAAAGCTGATGATCTTTCAGCAAATGCACCCTGCAGGAGCACAGTACTTTTTGCTTTTAGAGCCTAATATTAAGGGAAGTTCTTAAGCAGAGTTAAAATTTGTAAATGGCAAAAAGGAAAACAGGACACTAAAATAAGGTCCCATAACACCATTTCCACAGGGGCAAGGATAGTCTGACATGCTCTTCATGCTGAAAAATTTTATTCTACAACTGTGCACATTGGTTGCAATAGTAACATTAAAAGATACAGTACTAAAACTGACTGTGCTGAGCCTTATTACTTGCTGGAAGTTATTTCTCCCAATATACCTCAAAATAGAAGAGCAGAATTTCTTCTGAAAGGCTAAATATTACAAAAGGATATTTGGTATTGACATCTAGATTTATACCATTTTTATCTCACTGATACACTACACATGACTAGTGTCCACAATGTTTTATCTGCCAGATGAGGATTCTGTTATGATTTATAATCTCTGTGAAGAGTATCTATGAAAAGTAAGGGTGGACAAGTATTTTCTGATCTTGAGAATGTCGGTCCTTTTTTATTTTTGCAAACATGAGATATTAAGTCCCTAATACTATTTAAGAGATACTATATTGCCAAAAACCATCCCCAAAAAAACCCAAAGAACATTTCCGTAGGTTTTTGCAGTGATTGTATAACACTGACTTTGAAAATTGACTGTGGTCTTTAAATTAGAGTCAAACTTCATCCAAATATATCCAGATTTTCACACATTTTGAATCTTAAGAGTAAAATACCCACTAATTTATTCATGTTCATGTCATCAGTCTACACTTTTGATGCATTTTATGCTTTTTTAAGGTTAAGAAAAATAAAACTTTATTATATTTTAATTATTGCACTACTTTGACTATTTAGAACAATTTCCTAACTCTAATGACCTTTAAATTAGAGATATTTCATAAAATTACCTAGAAATAATTTTTGAAGATACTTTTCAATAATATGGCGTGACTTTCTGACTTTCAACATTTATATATTTATTTTTAATTAATACGTAAAATAAGGATAACTTTTTAGTGCTCCTATTTTTATTGAGTGTAATTTACTTCTATATTATTTTTATCCGAAGATTCCTGTTCTGGCTTCAGCTGTGATAGAATTAATTTTCTTCTTAGTAGTGCTGTGTTTTGGATTGAGTATGAGAATGATGATAACACACTGATGCTTTGGTTTTTGCTAAGTCATGCTTACCCCAAGTCATGGGCTTTCTAGTTTCCTATGCTCTGCCAGTGAGCAGGTGCACAAGAAGCTGGGAGGGAACTTAGCCAGGACAGCTGACATAAACTGGCCAAAGGGATACTCCATATCAAGGGATGTCATGACCAGTATATAAACTGGGCAGGACATAATTGGTCTGATGGGGCTGATTGTTGCTTCAGGATGGGCTGGGCATTGGTCATTGGGTGGTGAATAGTTGCATTGTACATAGGTAGTGTTTCTTGTTTTTTCCTCTATTGTTATTATTGTTGTTGCTAGTATTATTACTACTATTATTATTAATTATAATGATCATAATAATAATATTCTTATTATCACCATAGTAATGTTTTAATGTGTTTCAATTATTAAACTATTCTTATGTGAACCCACAGGTTTTACTCTTTTCTGATTCCCCTTCCCATCGCACAGGGGAAGGAGGGTGGGGAATGGGTGAGTGTCTGCATGATGCTTAGTTGCTGGCTGGAGTTACAAACACAAAAAGACTTTACTTTAACAAATGTGTAAGCCCATATATTCAGAAAACAAACAAACAAAAACCACACAGTTCTATTTTATTGCACTTCCTGACTAGATCCTTACTGCTGTAGGCTGATAGCATCTGTAGAGTCTGTTGAAGGGCACAGTTCATAGCCAGGCTTCAAAGAAGGGGTATAATGAAAGGGCAGTGGAAGGAATCATGAAACCTGCCTTTACAGAAGCATCATCAACTAACAGTGCATGAAACTGCATCGCTATTCAAAGTGGAAAAGTGTACGGTTATCAAGTACTAGTGACCTTCTACTAAAAAAGGGGAAAAACTATAGAAAAAGAGCTTGTTATCACCTGGAGAAAGCAGGTTTGATAGGTCAAAGGATCTTCTCAGGAGAAGACAAACTTGAGACAGATTTTGTGGCTGACCAAGAAAAGACAAAAAGAGAACGTATACAGAAAAAGCACCAGAACTGCTTAGAGCAATCCCTTCTGTGCAGGAAAAATGAAAGACTTGATGGGTTTAAAAAGAACATATCTGAAAATCAGAAAGAACACTGACAAAATATTGGGAATAGAGTGATATATGTATATTCCTTCTTTAATATATATGCATATTTCTTTAGACCATTATAAAGAATGACTTTTCCATGAGGCTTTGTCTTATTTTTCAACTTTACTGTGCTCCTTAAGTAGATTTGTAAACTAGAGGATGTGTGAAAGGAATAGCAGGGTACTTGTGAAAACTCATAAGTTGGAAGTATTGAACATGTGTGTGGTAGGGCAAGCAAATGGGTTTGATGATGGGCTAGATACTCAATTTGGAAAGTTCTGAAAAACTGTACTTGATTAAGGTTTTGGGGAAAAGAGAATGAGGACTAAGGAAAGTCAGAACTGGGTTTTACTCAGATCAAGGGAAACTTGAAAACAATTAACCAGATTTTGAGACCCTGGAGGAAACATTTAATTAATAATTGAGATAAATGAAAACATGTGAATGTCATTTACAGCTTATTTTTCAAAGGAGTTAATTAATAACACTTCATACAGCTATTGCAAAAATATTGTGGGATTATTTTAGTTATTTCTTTTCTATTGTTTAGTGATCTTACTCATTATGTTTCTCTAAAATTAATATTTAAAATTTTATTTTAATTTTGTTAGAAACTATTTTGGTGTGCTAAGTAGCTAAAAAGAAATAAAGAAAGCAGACTCTTTTATGGTTTTATTGATTTGACTTTTTAAAGATTTTCTGCAGCATATTCTGTGACCTAACAGCAGAAAGTCATGTTGTAATGACAATACTTAGCATTGTGTAATCACTGCTTATGAGTATTAATAGCTGAGATCACAGCTTGACTGTTCCATTTAGCTGTAGTTCCTCATTGCTATTCATTATCAGCTGAAAGGTTACAAGAGGGAGAAGACAGAGAAGAACTAATTTTGTGCTGCTTTTCACCAATATCAGTGGTTAGAAATTTTCAACCTGTAAGTGTGTTATGTTTCCTACAGTGGGAGATACACTGCAATGCAGAAATGGACAAATTACTGCTTGCAAAGATGTGCTACATTTTGAATTTGTCTGGAAACGATGCTTTCCTGAGTTTTACCTGAAAGGGAAAAAAATAAATCACTATTCCTTATATAAGCAGTTGGGGCTTTTTGTATTCAAGAGAATGGACACACAAGAATCAATGAATTAAATAGTGGTGCTTTTAAGAATAACTTTTCAGTTGCTGCTTACATGTAACCTAGGGTACAGAAGAAGGCAAACTTTAAAATATGAAATAACCGAACAGCTAGCAGCCACTTACTTTTGTTTTTCCTTCCTAAATTTGAGTGAAGGGAACATATAAATCCTGTAACTGCCTTGCTAATCTTATTAAACTGAATGTAATATAATAATTCAGTAATAATGTAATAATTCAGGTGTGTGTTTTTCTCAGTACAGATTAGGAATATGTTTTTTACAAATAACATTCAAGGTATTTTAGTGAGGAAAACTTTCTGCTCTAGTCCATATTGAGGCACAGGGTAAAACACTAACAAAACCAACTCCTTCATGTGCTTTGGATAAGGCAGCTGTGACTGGCTGTGTTGTTCAGGAAATACAGGCGCGGAATCTGATTAAAAAATAATTTATTCAGTATCTGATTTTTATGTGATCAAGTATATGAATCTGCATATTTTATTCAAATAGACAGTGACAATTGTGTCTGGATAGACTGAGTTCCCTGTAGCTTAGATTTTTTTTGACAGCAATGCAGAATATTAAGATTAATGTATATATCTATATAGCCACCAGATGTCCCTTTGTCCTTCACTACTATGCATTTGTGCTGAACAATACAAAATACTACTGGGCACCTCTCCATGGTGTGTGTCACTATGATTACTCTTTGGCATTTATTTATGTGAAATTCATTTGAAACTGTAGCCAGATCTGATTACAATTTTGCAGGTAGAAAAAAAAAATAAATTACTGAACCTATTTACTCTTAGCTGTTCACAGGTTCTAAATAGTGTCAGAAAGAGCATCTCTATGATTACATACTTTCTACAGATGTTTATGCAAATGATCTCTCCATGCAGCTTACTATGCCGTCATTTTCTTTGTGATTCTTTAGGACAAATCTTCCGAGACTTCATATCAGTTGTTTAGCATCCTCTGGAAGTAGTGTAGAAATAAAGAATACATCTGGGAAATATGTTCCCCTGGAAACAGGTGCACAAGATGTATGCCACTTTTTGCATTCATTTGCTCCCCAGAAAGAGATCTTCATATTGGCTGACAAATCTACCTGCAAGCTTTCATATGAACAATATATTTTATTTTTTTAAAAACTGTCATTTATGGTCTTAATTCTACCCTATTTTTTTTTTTTAATATTTAGTGAGACAGAAAAAAGGTAAGAAATATTTTCTGTACAGCTGTCATCCATTTCTTCATAATCCAAACCCTTGTTTTAGCATATGATGGTGAATGTTCATGCAAATTGAATTGCTTATACATAAGATTAATAGCTTTACCGGTAAATAAAACGTTATGTATTTTCAACTAGGCTGTTAAAGCTATCAGTACATTTTCCCTCTGAAATGAATGTTCTTTGACATAACTTACTGATCAATTAATCTGAGCTTTTCTTAGTGATGGCAGAATGTCAGTGCAGCAACTATTTGGGAAGTGCTTTTGGTGTCCTCACCAAAAGCTCCCTATTGAAGTCTCTTCCCTCCCTTCCCCAGGTAGCTCTGTGGTTCTTCTCTGAGGAGGCAATGATGGAGAGTTGAAGACTGTAAATGTAAGTGTGCTTTCAGGCAATAATGAAATACTAAATTAATTATTATTGCTCAAAATAATCAGTAAACTGATAGTGCTTTTTGGAAGGAAAATATGGTTGAAATTTTTTGAAGAGACATAAAATCATAAGTGAAGCAGACTGGTTAGTTCAGTTAGTTAGTTAGTCTTCAGTATTGTTTACTCTCCTTCCATATTCTGACAATGAAGAAAGATGGATGTTGGCATGGGGGCGACTATGTAGAACCTAGAGCTGTATAGAGGAATTACCCTGAATATTTGTGTCTTAAGCACATACTTGGAGCTGGCTGCCTACTTGGAGTTAGGGAAATTTAACAGTATGTATACATCCCTTATCAGATACAGTCTATAACTCTGAATGACAGTCTGTTGGGGATAAAGAGCATACCTACAATCAGCTCCCAGGTGGAAGCTTAGCAGTTTGAATGACTTGATGGTTGCCAGTAAGTTTATAAAAAGTTGCCTGCATGCTGGTAGGGTTGATGAGCTAGTACTCTTGATTTACTGTCCATCTTGTGGTACAGTCTTCTGCCTGGCCTCCCAAAACACTGTATAGTCATGAACATCTATCTGAAATATCCATTTGTCCAGAAACACCTTCCATGGGCTCACAGTCCTTAACAGATTTTATCTGGTTTCTGTTTCAGGTCTTTTAGTGAATTCAAGACCTGTGTTCCTAAGGCAGTCAAACAGCCTAGACAAGCCCAGTTTAAAATGAGGACTTATTGGTAAGGACTCATATAAACAAGCTTTTGCATGTGTTGGATATTTCAGGTATTATCACAAAATTTACACAACAAGAAGAGAGGTGAGATTCACAGACTTCCCCAAAGAAGATTATGACTGCTATAGAACTGTTACCAAGCTAAGCAACGTTTTATGTATCCAGCAGAATGTCAAAAAAAAACACCAAAACTCTGTAATGTGGACATTAAATAAACTGTGGGGTCAATATCGCTTCTAAATTCTAGATTTTGAAAAGCTAGATGAAAATTCGTTATTTCCCACTTCTATACAGAAGAGTGGGTGGGGAGTTTATAGTTATAAAACCTTAGTCTAACTTTTCCATTAGAGAGACTGCTCTCTATTCCACATGGGATAACTTCAGTAATGCATTGTTTTTTATAAGAAGAAATAGATTAGTACTTTCAACTTTCTTTTAAAGTTGCTTCCCTAGAGCTAGCAATTGCTCCTGCAATATTTCAAATGAATCTTTTATAAAAGTTTTATAACCCAGTCTATTTCTCAGCTTTGATTCTACAAAGGTTTCTGTATTGAAATGCGTTCCAAAGAGCCTTCACAGGCCATTTGGATCCAGATTCTCATTTTACTTAAGCCATTCTCTGAGAAGATAGTGGGAGCTGTTTCAATACTTTCCTGAATTCTAAACCTGCACTTTAACCATTGCATGTTTTTCAGTCATATAGAGTATCTTCATAATTTCTTCATTTTACAATAAATCCCTATCTACCAGATATGAGATAAGTAGCTGTTAGCAGACCTTCCGTACCCAAGAAATTGAAATGAGATTTTCAGACTTTGTATAGGCTGTATTTACATCAGCCCTGTGTTTTATTCCATGTATACAAAAGGCAATAGAATGCTTCAGACATTAGTTACATAATGATTTTATTTTGTCTTTGTTACCCAAGTCTGTTCTTTTATGGATTTCTTTCTTTTCAGATGTGTAAAAGATTGTAATTAAGCCTTTTATACCTCCCTTTTGTGTGATGCTCACATCTGTCCCTTTAGTAAACAGTTTATATCCTGATGGGATGCAAGGATGTCATCTCTGTCTCAAAATTTAAGATTCACTCTTTTTTCATGTTACGTGCAATATTTCATTTTTATTGAGAACAGCATGAAAATAAAGACAGTCAGAAAGCCATTTCTCTTTTCAAAAGTCTAGTTTTCACCTCCTGCTTCTCATGTAGGTTCAGATGTTTTAATTTAATAGGTATGTATTTACATATGTGCTCCAAGAGGGCAGGATGACCCACCTTCTGACACTGCAAACCTTTATTCTTTCCTCTTTAGTTTATGCTCCCTTGATAGACTGCCTTTCTGCCCTCTCATTTGCAGTATTTCAGTGCTCATTACCCCTTTAGGTCTCATATAATTTTTTTTTCTCTGTACCGATAACCGTTTTTCTTAAACACAATTACCTTGTAATCTTTAATATTCTCCAACCTTTGTGTACAGCTTAACATCTAGACAATATTTGGGGGTAGCTCAGATTTCACTGATAAGAGACAGCTATTTAATTTCCTTCCTACACTTCAAAGGAATACTGTGAATTTAGAAAATATTGGGTGCATGCATATAAACTCACTGCTTCTAATTTCCTCTAATGCCCATCAGAAGGTGATATGTTTAAGGGTAATCTTTATTTGTATTTGATATCTTTCTTCTCCCAGAGAGCATCTCTGTTTTCTAGTCTGGTGCTGGTTTCACACATTTCTTTCATCTTAAGCTTAAATAGCCGATAGAATATTTTCAATTCAAATCAGGAACTGCAAGATTTAGATCTTTCCAGGCACAATTTTAACATAAAAGTGAGAGCTGAAATAGAGTAACACTAAGGAAAACAGTGCATTTAGGCCGTGAAATTGTCTTCCTTTTTCCAGCTGAGTACAAGAAGATAAGGAATTCTTCTGTATTATTATCTTATATGTGTATCAGTATGTCACAAGTGAAAGACAAAGCTACCAGTATATGCCCTCTACAGACAGGGCCTTCCCTCTAGGACATGTCTTCCACCTTCTCAGAGGACAATCAAACTCACTCAAAACTGGTTCATTGTTAGCAGCATACGTCTAGCAGTATAAGTTTTTCTGGGAAGGAATTTAAGGATAAGTAGGGATCTAAGACTTCCCTGAAAATTTCAGGTCTATAAAATATAAAGAAGTATTTTTTTATTTCCCAAGCCTACAGGCTTTTGGATAATGAAACAAGAGAAGGAAAAGTAGAACAGAAATATGTACATGGGTGATAAATTGTATATGACATACATAATCTTTCCAAAAGACAAAAGAGTTTACAAAATGTTGGCATTAGTAACAAAGTAATTGTTCAGCTTTCTGACTCTGTATATATAATGAATAAGTATGATCCAAACAGCTCATCAACTGGAAAGCAGAACACAAGAAAGCTTGGGAGAAAAGATTGAAGTATTCTTTTTAATTCATATAGTTTTAAACACAGTTTATCACAAAGTAATGATGATTGTAGAGATAACCCATGTTGTGGCCTGGAGAGCAGGGAAAATAATCAAATTTTCTAAACACATAAATTACACAAATATCACAAAATCTACATGTTGTTGGTATGCAAGATATCTTGCAGGTAATCTTTATAAAAGTATAAAATTTTTCACACAAAAAAGTATGTGCAACAGGATTAAGGTAGAGGGAGATGCTAGATAGGAAATGATATATCAATATGAAAAGTCTGGATATGGAAAATGAAAAACTGCAAGCAATGAGATAATTATAAAGAAGTGCAATCAACTCCCCATATCAAAAAAAAAAAAAAAAAAAAAGAAAAAAAAAAGAAAAAGTTAAAATTTGACAAGAGCCATGGCTAGGAATTGAAGTCTGTAGAACATTAGGAGAAATGCAACAAATGAAATAATGCCATACAAATGAAAGACTTGTGATGATTTGGCTGATGGAACTTTCTGTCAAATGATGGTCTTGTATTATGATGTGAGATATTTTTGGATTAGTTTAGATTTGTAGTATAGGATCCTAGTTTTCTCATTACTTTTAGTGGTAATGTATCTGACTTTTAAAAAGAAAAAAATAAAAAATTTAAAAAAACACAGCATGCACACCCATGCTTGTGAAGATGACCCTTACAATTCCTGTACAGTCATGCACATTTTTTGAACAACATGAGAAGAAAGAAATGTAAACCATATTTTTGTAAAGTTCTTTGATATGCAAGTACTAAAACTGATCATTTAGCAAGGATAACATAATACTGATACTAGTTACACTACTACTTGGTACAGAAATAAATATTTTAATTCTCTGTGACATTTATGCAGATCAGAGCTTACAGCTCTGTAAGCTAGATAGATTTTAAACACTGCCTGATGCTAATTTTAAAATGCTTCAAAGTAAATGGTGTATTTTTCTGCAGTTAAAAAAGCACTTATAAAATCTGCCTGTGCTTTCCACAAAACTTATTGTGTACTACAAAATGTAAAACTCACATAGCTTTCTTGTGCTCAGCATTTAAAGAAGTAATGCTGTCAAATTGCAGTAGATATTATATTACATTGTAGAATATTAGCAAGTCTAGCAAAAATGCTAGAGATGTAACAGGAAAAAGTTGGGTTTTTAAAATAATGTAGTAGAGCAGACCTGTAAATTTCAGCTAGAGGACACTCTATGGTACATATTTGTTTACTGTTCACTGCTTATAACCTGACAGTGCACTGAAAGCAGATGCGGGAGTTTAGTTTCCATTAATTTGTGATCTGGGTTATTGGAATTTCAATGAGCATTTCTGTTCTACACTCCTGAATTCAGATGGAATAGAAACAAGTTTTGCTTATCTCTATAGATTCCACTCAACATTTAGGAATATTTTTAGTAATAGTTTAGATAATCAGTACCTGCATTAAATGTATAAAGAAATGCAGTGAAATTTGACAGCTAAAAGTAGTCAGTTATGAACAATAATACTTTTTTATGTAAAGTTATGTTAAGCAAGAACATCTGCTTGTTTCCTTGTTAAAGCACTTTCAAGCATCTCTTTAACCTAGCAAACAATCACAATATTAAGGTTCAGATGTTCTCTATTATTAAGTATTTTTGTTGGTACTACTGCTGTGTAGAATGTGTTGAATGATGGTCACTTTAAAATACTTGTTTGAGGATCCTAATCTCTAATTCGTATTACCCCACTGTTTTTGCTCTGCATAGGAAAATCATTCTGAACTATTACCTTTTCCATATGGTTAAGTGAAAGTTTATGCCCAAGTCAGTTACACTTCCATGGGAAAAGATTTTTGTAGCACTCATTTAATAATATCACATATGACGTATACAAATGGGAAAAGCAGGTGAGTGTATTTTCCTGCTATAATGTACTTGTAACTTCACTGAATTAATGGCTCTTTTAATTATCAGCTGTGTTAGGAAAACTATGGAATAGCTCAAAGTCATAGTTAGTTCTCTACTCATTATCTAGTGTTATGAAAGTGAAAGCTCATTAAATTAAACAATCTACATTATTTACACTAGTTGTAGAACCAGAGTTCAATTCACCATAAGTGACCTCTGAAACAAAAAAAAGTTTAAGAAATATAATGAGGTGTGCAGATGAATAATGTGTAACTAGCTTAGAATATAAAAGCTATTACATTCTTTGAGAAATAAAATTTATTAATTAAACAAAAACTACAATCCTTCTAATTGTGCTTTAAAGGCTTGAAGTTACTACAAAATTTAAGATTCTGCCAAGATATTTCCCATTATATCTTATAAGAAAATGGGTTTTGTGTGTTTTAGCAAAGATTTAAGAGCAATTCAGTGTGTGTTAACTGACTTTCTATTTTAGTTTGATACTCAGATTGTACAAAAGACTTACATTTTTATATAGCTGTAAAACTAATGTGCATGTTGTATATGTATGTATACATGCTTCTACGCACTGGACTTCAGTTATCTATAAGAAAAACGTTAGAGGAATGGAGCACCTCTCCTATGAGGAAAGGCTGAGAGAATTGGGATTGTTTTGCTTGAAGAAGAGAAGGCTTCAGGATGACCTAACTGTAGCCTTACAGTACCTGAAGGGAGTCTACAAGAAAGAAGAGTAACATCTTACCAAGCACACATAGGTACAGGGCAAGGGGAAATGTATTCAAACTGAAGCGTGGGTTTTGATTAGATATTAGGAAAAAAATCTTTACTGTGAGGGTAGTGAGGCACTGGAACAGGTTGTCCAGAGAAGTTGTGGATGTGCCATCCCTAGAAGTGTTCAAGGCCAGCTTACATGGAACTCTGAGCAACCTGCTCTAGTGGAAGATGTCCCTACCCATGTCATGGGGGTTGGAAATGGATGCTCTTTAAGATCCCTTCCAACCCAAGCCATGCCATGACTCTGTGAATCTATGATTCTATGATTCTGCATACATGCAGTGAGGAGAATCAGAAGTATAAATAGTATCATAAACTGGCATTCCTATGTCCTGTGACACAGCTGGATGATATCTTTTTAAGCCCTGTGGTTTCCCACACAGCTTTCAGTAGCCCCTTCAGTAGCACCTGGCAATCCTGAAAGTCTGTCATTATTTCAGACAGATCTGCACAGGGGTCTTGGATATTAAAGGCCATCTCCAAAGGTACTAGTGACCTTCTCTATCAAATTACAGACCTTTTTTGGTGATTGTTTGTTCAACCTCATCTACGCTGTACCACACAGACTCTGGTGTGAAGCTAGGGATCAGATCTGGCATAGGATAGCCCCAACCTCTTCTCACAGAGGCCACCCCTGCAGCCACCATCACTCCACTCAAAATCTTGACACAAGCACCCATACACTGGGTCACTAAGAGAAAATAAGACCAGATTATGCAGGGTTTTTTTTTCTCATGAGTCATGTTTAAGAAGAAAATTACTTAGTCTGCCCAAGAAATTCCCTGCTTTTCCCTGTATTACATGGTCTCATGTATGGTAACAGCATACAACAGAAACAACAGAAAAATAAGTCAGAGATATTGTACTGGGTTTGTGTGGCCAAGCTTTGACAATAGGGGGACTACAGAGATGGTTTCTGTGAGAAGCTGCTAGAAGCTTCCTCCATGTCCAGCAGAGACAATCCCTGGTGTCTCCAAACATGGGCATGCCACTGGCCAGGGTTGGGCCAATTAGAAATGGTGACAACACCTCTGTGATAACATATTTAAGAAGAAGAAAAGAAGTTACTGCACAGACATAATTGTGGACAGAGAAGACCAAAGTGAAAATATATGACAGGAACAGCCCTGCATACACTCCAGTCAGTGGAGGAGCAGAAGGAGGTGCTCCAGGCACTGTAGTTGATTCCCTTGGAGCCCAAGGTGCAGACCATGGGGAGGCAGCTGTGCCCCTGCAGCCCATGGAGAACCATGGCATGCAGAGATCCACCTGCAGCCCATGGAGGAGCCCCACACCAGAGCAGGTGGATGCCTGAGAGAAGGTTGTGACCTTATGAGAGCCTCGTGCTGCACCAGGGTCCTGGCAGGGACCAGCAGAGCTGTGGAGAGGAGCATGTGCTGGAGAAGGCTTCCTGCTAGGACTTGTGACCCTGTAGGGGACCCATGCTGGAGCAGCCTATGCCTGAAGGACTGCGCCCCGTGAAAGAGGGACCCATGTTGCAGCAGTTCATGGAGAACTCTCTCCCATGGGAGGGACCCCACGTTGGAGAAGGGAAGGACTCCTCTCCCTGAGCAGCAGGAGAAACCATGTGCGATGAACGGACTCTAACCCCCATTCCTGTCTCCCTGTGCTGCTGGGGTGGCAGAGGTGGTGCTGAGGAGGAGGGAGAAGTGGGGCTGAAAGTCTGTTTTTGCATCTCATTACCCTGCCCTGATTTTGTTAGCAATAATTCAATTAATGTTTTTAATTCAAGTCTGTTTTGCCCACGATTATATTTGGTGAGTGATCTCTCCAAGTGCTTTTCTCAACTCATTTCCCTTCACTATATTTTCTTTTCCCTGTCCAACTGTGGAGAGGAGTGAGAAAGAGGCTTTGATGGGTGTCTGGCATCCAGCCAGGTTCAACCCCCTACAGAGGTCTAGAAGTATTTATTTTACCAGAGAAAAAGGAGGTGGAATTGATTAGCTTTCAAGTTCTAAGAGACCATCCTCTGCTATTGTTTGTATGTATGTATGCATTGGATTTGAAAATATCAGCTCTGTACATGTCTTGCATTATTGTAGTATCTGAACACCCTCTGTTCACAGAAGTATATGACTTTGACAGTGTGCATACGAACCAAACAAACTCTCACTCAGCCTTCCTTAGCTTTTAACTTAATGGCCATCAGCTCAATGCTCCTTTCCACAAGTGAGAGGAAATGGACATATGCTAAAATAATTTCATTAAAATCCAAAGCAGGCAAAATTTCATATATGGCACTATTTAAAAAATGAAATTCAAATTTTATATGTCTGTATTTTGTGGAGAATTTTGATCTTAGGAATGTTTTAAAATCTCTGTACCAAGTTCTTAAAGGAAATAATATTTTAGGGACCTGGATGGATACAAGTTTACCTGATTAATACTGGCAAGAAACCTCTGTCTATATACACAGAACTTTAGATGCTAGTCAAACTTTCAGACAGAAA
This sequence comes from Monarcha castaneiventris obscurior, assembly GCA_026261815.1. Classification (NCBI taxonomy): domain Eukaryota; kingdom Metazoa; phylum Chordata; class Aves; order Passeriformes; family Monarchidae; genus Monarcha; species Monarcha castaneiventris. The sequence continues at coordinate 5,319,638 of JAMPIT010000510.1, read as the reverse complement.
TTTCAGTAATTTAAAAATTTCAGAAAACTATACTGAAGAAGTAGTTAAACCAGAAAGCTGTCATAATTTCTTATTTCTAATTTTTCTCTATTACCCAATTTAGACACATTTTTTGCTTCTAGAGGAAGGGTATAATCCTGCTACCTGTCTAAAGGTAGCTCTACTGTATATGGAATTATCTAGGCTATTGTAGATATCTGCCTTTGGATAAGCTGAATTTATTCAAAATAACAAGTTGGAGGATGAAAAGAATCAACTTTTACTTTCTGATATCTTTAAGTAGAATTCTCTCTCCTTGTCCCTTCCTTTGATCTCTGTTGCAGATGGAAGCTGATGGTATCATTCTCACCTTTAACCCATCTTTTGAATGCAACTATATGTTGTTAGCTGTGTTAAGCAGGTCTTGCTTAATGCTTACAGAAAGGTTTTGTATTTTATGTCCTGATTGGCAATAGATTGAGAAGGTGTAGCACCATGCTGCTGATCACATCCTCTTTGGCACTCGACCTTGGGTTCTGCACATCCTGAACTGAGCTTTTCTCAAAGCTGAGGAGGGGGACACATCCCCAGATGTTCACCAGAGACCCCTGAAAAGGCCCATGCAGGCGCAGTGACAAGTGTTACTTAAGACTGTGCAAGCTAAATAATTATGCATTAGGTGGGTGGTAACTATGTATTAGATAAGTGGGTTAACGCAGAATTCCATGTATAAATTTTCTCACTTTTTATTCATTTGAATGCTTTATTTGTGGAAAACTTTCACCTTGCACCCTGCACAGAGTAAAAAATGTCTCCTTTTTAAACCAGACTCTGTCTGTGTTTAGAGAGTTCCTAAAATACAGCAACACTTCCAGAGCAGGTGAAAGATAAGAATGCTAAGATAGGTCACCTCAAATAATATCCAAATACCATGTTTAGGAAACTGAATTGATGTCGAAATACCTCGAGCAAAGCATATGTGAAAAACCTGAGCAGTCTTCACTGACATTATAGAATAATGGGCAATCTTTACAATAGAAAATAAAAGTAAATGGAACAGCAAAGTTACTTATTTTATAGGTGAGCATAGTGAACTCAGAGGACATCATAGGACATTCTCTTAAAAAAACACACCACCTCCTGTTCCAATACTCAATAAATTTTCACAGCCATATACACAACATAGCTGGGAACTTAGAAATGCTAAATGGTTGCACTAACTAGTCAAAGGCAGAGTGTATCCTTCATTTTCACAGCAGAGACCCTTTGTTTTTCACTTTTGCAGTATAAACATAGCTAAGCTTTATGATTAGGGGCTCACTTTTCCTCTTCCCAAGCTGGAAATTGTTTCCTTTAGGGTGAAAGCTATCTGATCCATTATAAATGGTTTCCTCAGGATAAAATCACAGAATCACAGAATATGTTAAATGGAAGGGACCCACAAGAATCATCGAATCCAACTCCTGGCCCTGCACAGCACCATCCCCAAGAGTCACACCATGTGCCTGAGAGCATTGTCCAAATGCTTCTTGAACTCTGTCAGGCTTGGTGCTGTGACCACTTGCCTGGGGAGCCTGTTCCAGTGTCCAAGCACCCTATGGGTGAAGATCTTTTCCTGATATCCAACCTAAACCTCCCCTGACACAGCTTCAGGGCATTCTTCAGGTCCTGTTACAGAGAAGAGATCAGTGCCTGCCCCTCCTCTTTCCCTATGAAGATGTTGTAGACTGCAATGTGGTCTCCCCTCAGTCTCCTCTTCTCCAGGCTGAACAGGCCAAGTGACCTTAGCTGCTCCCCATACGGCTTCCTCCTAAACCTTCCGCTGTTTTAGTAGCCCTCCTTTGAGTGCTTCCTAATAGCTTTATGTTTTCTTGTATTGTGACACCCAAAACTGCACACAGAACTTGAGGTGAGGCCACACCAGTGCAGAGTAGAGCAGGACAATCACCTCCTTTAAATGTATAAAATTAATAATGTTTTAGATGTGCTTGTTTTAGTCTATTAGACATAAAGACACCCTTGGGTAGCTCAGATGGAGACACTGGAATCATCTGCTTTTATCAGATGAATTCCATACAAAGTATCTTTCTGAATTCAAATCTACTGGTAATTTCCATCGTAATAGGTTACTTAAAGAGAAATCAATGGCAGAATTTAGCAGAGAGCAAAAAATAACCCCAAACCAAAACAAAAAATAGCATGTTTAAATCACCAAAGAAAAATTAGGAGTAAGACAGAAGAAGGAAAGCAGACAAAGAAAATGCAGAAAGCACACACCCCTGAAAATAGAGAAAAGTTATATTATACAGACTGGTTGTTATCTGCATTGTGTCCAACTGTGTTAGGAAAGCCAGAGTACCATAAGCGTACTTTTGAATAATTATGCATTTCTGTTTAAACAGCTCCAAGAGACTTTCTTTCACAGACTGGGTTTTTTTCACAGCTTCTGTAAAAAAACCCCTGGGAGAATTTGAATCCATACAGATAATAACACATACTCTTAAATGCCTTCAAATCAATACATTTTTAAAAGAAAAACTTCTATAGGTCCTCCCAAGGGTGATAGTCTCTTTTCTTTCAGGGGAACCCTTGAGAAACTTCCTTCACAGTACACTGGTACCTGGTAATTAAAGATGGGATGTGAATGGGGTAAAAACAACAGAAAACTGAAAAGTACTTTGGGAGAAGCTGCTCTAAGATTAGGGGGCAATAAATGTACATAAACTTTTGATTTTTTCTGACCTTATTTTTCCACCCACAAGGAGAATTGGATTAATGTACCAATACTAATAATATTAGTGAAAAATAATTTACTTCATCTCAGAGTCAGGATGCTTTAAAATTTGACATAGATATACCATCATGGGAAGTCAATTACTACCATGCCTGTTATATCAATGGAGAAGCAATCATGACACAAATATACATAACTGCCAAATGGTTATTTAGAATAGAGGATAAAGAAATATGTGAACTTCCCTTTTTGACAGGCCTGCAAGGTTATCTGTTGCTTCCAAACAGTGGTGTAATGTTTCAGGAAGGACAGGGTATTGAGAAGCAGAAACTTCCATGGGGCTTTTTTACCCAAAAGTTTGCTAGCCCTTATTTATTAAATGGTTATAAATTATGACTTTCTTTTAGCAAATACAAATTAAAATGCACTCTTTACCTTAACTAAACACACAGAAACACATGGGAGAATATTTGGGCTTTAGGATTTCTATTCTTATAGTATTAATAAATAAGAAAATAAACAGTAATAACTATGTCAGTAGTTCCAGCTGGAATTCTCAAATAGTCTGCAGTTATGCTTCCAACTTCTGGTCAAACTGCTTACCCAGCCCCAGTAATTAGTACCACTTAATGTAAAGTGCTGTTCAGTGTATTAGAAATCTCTTGTCAGGAGATGCCCTGGGCTGACAGCAGGGTGACCAAACTAATTCTCGCCTTTAGAACAGACAGAAATTGTAGGTCAGGGATAAGCAAAATATGCTCATATTTCAGCTGCCTCAATTAGATCTGTATCTAGGATAAAAATGTCCTGTGGTTAAGTCATATATGCAACTGACCCTTTGCCTTCATGAATATGAATGCTCACAGAAAAGTTAAGCTAGGAAAAAATACAGTGGTAATTTCTCAAGAGTAAGTTGGCAGGCTATGCTCATTTATTTATTTATATTTTCTCCAGTCATAATGTCTGCTTTAGGATGCATGGGATTTCTTTTACTCACACTTTGTTTAGAGATATTTAAGAGTTTAAAAAATGCTCAAAATATTCATAAAACAATGCAGCTAATTTCCAACATAAAAATATCTTCAGAAAATGAGCAAAAATTTAACAAAAACTACCTACTGAACAAGAGAAGACTGTGAGGTTTGTGGTAAAAGAGAGTATTCCTGTCAGAGATGTTTCTTCACATTTTTCCCTTTTTATTTTAACACTAGTGCTTTTGACACAACATACATTTTGTATCATCTCACTCAAGTTTTAATCTTTGGAACAAGCCTAAAATCAACACTAAGACTGGCCCTGTGAGATAGCTGTAAATTGACAAAATACCTGATGGATAATGTAGTCTTAGAACCAATACTAAGGAAAGGAATTTTCATATTCTTAATATTTAAATGACACTTTTTTTGTTTAGTTTATATCAGGGAGAATAGGTCTATGTTATTTGAAAAAGTTTTCAAATTCCAGCCTCATAAGAAATGATTGAAATACCAGTACATTAATTAATGAATCATAACATTTTGGACCTTGGTATTCAGAGCTAAGGACATCATATTGTTTGATATTGTGATTTTTTTCAGTGATGCATTTCCAACTGCAGAAATAAATAGATAACTAAAAAGACAATTAATCTTAAACTGAATTTTCTCATAATGTTGAAATGAATTGGCCTTTCTAAGTGAGGTCAAAAAGCAGATTTTAGGTCAAACCATAAATATAAGTACATTCATATTAACAGTTTTAATATAGCTCAGATGCATTAATTTATATACAGCTTTTCAATGTTCTGAATAACTTTAACCTGAAGGGAGTCTAAAAGAAAGGTGAAGAGTGCTTTTTCATATGGACATGTAGTGATGGGACAAGGGTTAATGGCTTTAAGCTGAAGGATGGTAGGTTTAGATTAGATGTAAGAAAGATATTCTTCACTATCAATGTGGTGAGGCACTACAACAGGTTGACCAGAGAAGTTGTGGATGGCACATTCCTGGAAGTGTTCAAGGACAGGTGGGATGGGGTCTGAGCAAACAGGTCTAGTGGATGGCATCCCTGCCCATGGAGGAGGGTTGAAACTAAATGACCTTAAAGGTCCCTTAAAAACCAAACCATTCTGTGATTCTATGGGCATAAAAACAGAGCATGATATTTAATTCTGACTGACATTCTACAGGAGTAATTGCAATTAATATTAAAATACAGATTTTTGTCTAATGAACTGTGAATAATCAAGTTTTATTTAAAAAGCCCTAATTTGTTTAGGTACATGCATTGCCTAGTTATCCAATTATTGCTGCAAAATTACAAATGGGGAAAGTCAAATCTGTTAAATTAAGAAGGTCACCAAAGTAATTAAGACTGCTGAAGCATATTATTAATACTTTGCAGTAGGTGGGGCACTGCTGAAATTTACCTGCTTTTCCTTGTTATGTAAATGACGGGCTTTTGTACCATCTGTGTTTAAATGAGTTAATTTCCAGATAAAAGAATTGTAAAAGAGAAGGCAAGGTTCTGGGCAACAAAAGTTCTTATCAGCAACAAAAATAAATTAAAACTGTTTTCTTTCCTTAGTAAGACTGTGTGTTCCTAATTCTATGTTGAGGAAGTTGAAATTTTTTTACCTGTGCTTCAAAAGAAATAAGATAACAGGGAAAAAAAGAGCAATGGTGTTATATGTGAAAAAATTTGCATTGAGGATGAAAAGAATGATAAGCATACTCCTGTGGTAAATTTATGTTTCTGGCATTTAATAAAGAACATGGAATTTAATGAATAAGAAATAAGCCACTATGTCCCTCCAATCATAACCAGAGTTAAATTTTGGTTTACTATTCCTATTTTGGCATTGGTATTTTGTATTTTGGACTAAAGGAACAAAATACAGTTTCAGACATGATACATACTAGATACTTTGTGAAAAATAGCATCAAACACTAATTGCTTTAGACACTTCAGCACCCAGAATTTTAAACAGTTTGGTAAAGGTAAATAAAGAGTCTTCTGATATAGAATTATATAAGGTAACCATCAGGAAGATGTACAGGTATTTTACTAATTCCATCCTGAAATCTCTCCTCTCCTCTCCTCTCCTCTCCTCTCCTCTCCTCTCCTCTCCTCTCCTCTCCTCTCCTCTCCTCTCCTCTCCTCTCCTCTCCTCTCCTGTCCTCTCCTCTCCTCTCCTCTCCTCTCCTCTCCTCTCCTCTCCTCTCCTCTCCTCTCCTCTCCTCTCCTCTCCTCTCCTCTCCTCTCCTCTCCTCTCCTCTCCTCTCCTCTCCTATCCTCTCCTCTCCTCTCCTCTCCTCTCCTCTCCTCTCCTCTCCTCTCCCTTCCTCTCTCTCCTCTCCTCTCCTCTCCTCTCCTCTCCTCTCCTCTCCTCTCCTCTCCTCGCTCTCCTCTCCTCTCCTCTCCTCTCCTCTCCTCTCCTCTCCTCTCCTCTCCTCTCTCTCCTCTCCTCTCCTCTCCTCTCCTCTCCTCTCCTCTCCTCTCCTCTCCTCTCCTCTCCTCTCCTCTCCTCTCCTCTCCTCTCCTCTCCCTTTTTTTTCAGAGCACACTGAAAACAGGGGAGACAAGTAGATGAATGTTTTCTTTTGTGTTACGCATGAGTAATAGTTAATGTCATGAATATTGAGATCGATATCCTTAAAAGGTATCTTACTCTGAAAGACAAATTAGAAATCAGCTGTGTATGAACACTGCCTAAGAAAACCAAAGCACTCTGCAAGAGATAGGAGCTGGGATAAGATCTGAAAATGTTTTCCTCAAAAACCTGAATCAAACCAGTTATAAGAATACTTAGAGATATAGATGTAGCAAAGCAAGGATGAAAAGCTTAGAGGAATGACTGCCTATAAGACATCATGAACCAGGTGACTTAGAGACTGTCACAAAGTACTTTCAAATCCTATAATTATTGAGCTCCTCAGAAACACAAAAGTAATGTTAAATAAACACTGTCAAAAATCTTAGTCTTTCACAGAATCTGCATATTTTTGTACCCTTATCAATAAGAAGGCGGCAAGTCAACAGCAACCCATGACAGACTACTGCACTTCACCGTATCTTCTCAGCATTTGCTAAGTATCTAGTATCATCCTTTAATCTTCCTGCATTTTGCAACATTTTATCCATGTGAAAAATCTGTAGCTTGAGTTTCTCTTAGCCTTTTCTTTAGACAGTATTCTTACAATGAGAAGATACAGGAAAACTGAAAAAAAATGTTACATTCACCCTGAAAGACTTTAGCTGACTTTGTAATTATGGATGGGAATTACTTTTCTTACCAAAAAAAAAAAAAAAGTAATACAAAAGCTTCAAATGGGTTAGCAATTTAAGTCCTCTTGGAAGAAAATTATTCCACTGGTGCGAGATCTAGATATCTGATCAAGTTCAACTTTCAATCACAAAGAGAAACTTAGGACTAGTTGTGATTTTTAATGTTTTACGCACCAAAAGGTGCTCAGAAACAACTTCTCAAAATTAATAGTCACCTTGTATGTTCTACGATCAACAAAATTCTCAGCAGTAGAGCTGTCATTGACATTGTCATTGTCTTGACATTCAAATCTTTTTCACAGGAATTCTCAGTGTTCAAGCTTTTATGCTTTTAAGCAGTCAGTAATGTTCTACTGATTTCTTCCTGTAAATTTATAAATGTGTATTGCTCTTCCTCATGCATAGATTGCTCTTCCACATGAAATAGATATTTTTGCTGTGATATAGAATCATAGAATAGTTTGAAAAGGACCTTTTAAAGGTCATCAAGTCCAACACCCCTGTAATGAGCAGGGAGATCTTCAATTAAGTCAGGTTGCTTAGAGCCGTGTCCGATCTAGTCTTAAATGTTTCCATGGATGGGGCATCTCAGCCTGTGGCCAACTTGCTGCAGTTTTTTATCACCCTCATTGCATAAAACTTCTTTCTCATAGCTAATCTAAATCCATCCTCTTTCAGTTTAAAACCATTACCCCTTATCCTAGCACAATAGGTTGTACTATCTATCCTTTATTCAATGTGTTTTCAAGTTATCTGAAGTATTTTTTTTTTTAACTAGATCTACAGATGGACAAGGACATTTGCAAAACCCCACCAAAATCATCTTATATTTATTTTTGGACTTAACTGTGGATGGTGTTTTAATGTGTAAAAGCCAATTTTGTCGGTTTTACTTGTAAATAGTGACGGAGAGTACGGGTTTTTTCTGACTTGAATTTTAACGGGATCTCTATCAGAAATCAAATTTGCTGTCTATTTTTTTCTTTTTTTTTTTGGTTGGAACACAGCACTGGTGGTGTCCAATACTATTTATAGTGAAAATTATACTAACTTCTGGTTACCTTGTAGTGTGACTTTTGAGGCCTAGGCATATAAAGTCCATAGCTTAGATAGCCCTCACTTCTTATTAATGGAATGTTTTTAAGCAGAAGTTACTAAGTAGGGTAAAAATGGCTCTGTTGTGAACAAAAATCTGTATCTTATTTTTCTTTCACAGTCTTTCTTGCCATTGAGACAGCTGGCAAGATAATATCATTTAAAGTGACAAACAATTATCTGTCATCATTATCTGCAATGATCTCAGGAAAGTTAGAAAAATGGGCTTGTTTTTCCTTAAAAGTAAATTACAGAAATGTAGGAAACCTACCTTAGAACAATTTAAAGTACAAGTTCCACTAGCTGCAACAGAAAAAAAAAAAAAAAAGTCTATTTTTGCTTCAAAATACTCTACAGATAATTTAGCCTGGTTTTGCTATGAAATTTCTTGAGTGAATTGTCAATATCTGAAAGATAATTGAAATTTTACAGTCATTCCTTGTGAGAATTTAGAGCTCAAACCACTTCTAATTAAAGTAAGTGGAAATATTTTCACTAAGCTGAGAAGGAAACCGAAAAAGTCATTCTTTTATAACAAGTAATATAATGAATGGTATGACAGACATGCTAGTATTAATTTAGATTTTTATGGAGAAACAATAGGGCTTGGGAAATCAATGGTCTATAAATAGTGGAAGGACAGAAGAGAAGTAACCTGGGAGAAGTGTACATAACTGGAGGGAAGTCAGAAGTCTTCTCTGGAAGAAAAATAGCTATTGCAATAGATTCAGATTTTGGTTGGGAATTTGTTGTAGATCACCAGATAGAAAGTACTGTAAAATGGCCTGTGAAAGCAAAAGAGTTTGTGATAGAGGAAAAATAGTTTTGATGGGAGATTTTAATATCTTGATCTAAACTGGTATGAAACTGAAGTAAGACTACAGTTAGACAAATGACTGCAAAGAATATTTTGAGGTTCCGTCTCATTTTTTTTCTAAGTGGTTCACACATCAAATTTGTTCATTTTACAAATCAAAGTGTTCCTGTTTTTCATTTCTGAAATCTAAACTCAATGCCTAAAAATCAGCTTTACAGTCTTACTGCTGCTATGCCTAGTTATCCTTGAAAATCGTTTGTCAAATAGAAATTCTTTTCATGATGAACACATCACAACCACACGTACTTCAGTACTGAACTGTTCATGTAAGAGGGTAAGTTGGTTTAGAAAGTTGCACAAACTTACTGATAGAAAATGAGATGGTAAAATGCAAATTCAAGGCTCAAATTTTCTGAAAATTACTTTATTTCCTTATAGGAAATTAATCCTACCTAATAGCAAAATTCGCAACTCTTACATGGATGCAATAAATTACTTTACCCAAGAAGAGTTTTTTGCTTATGCACCCATATGACAGCCTTGATCAGTTTAAAGCTGAACGATGTAGAAGGCATGAGGTCAAGAGAAACTTAGGAAATGAGTCATGATTTCTTTCAGTTCTGAATACAAAAGAGCAATAAAATGAATATATAAGATGCCCAAAACCCTGAATGGGACAACACAACTTACAAAAGATACAAAATTCATTTAAAAATAAGGGGTTTTTATATGTAGATAAGAAACATGGAAGATTAATAGAAAACATATCTCAGAAAATTTAGTTTCTCTATGGCAGAGTGTATATGGCTTCCACTGTCAAAAAAATGCTTCACAAAATTGGGTCACTTGCTGTGGAATTTCATTTGGAAACAGTCCTAAGAAAACTCACATAAGGTTGAGGTATACTCAGTTTAGAGTTTAGGAACATATTATTTTGATTATTCACTATGAAAACCCTGTTAACTCTGATATTCACTAAAAAATGAAAAAAAAAAAATTCAACTCAATACAAAAAATTAAGATGCCTGCCAAGGCAAAAGGTAACTATCCACATAAAATTAATCTGCTTTATCTTTTTTTGTTATTATTAGTTATTTTCCTGTGAAACATATTCCATTCTAAATAAAACTACACTTTAGACATCATAATATTAAATCAGTTGAAGATTCTGTTCTCTATAGAGTTGTCTCGTTCACATGCGTGACGTACCCAGGCAATTCAGATTGAGTAGCAATAAACCCAGTATCTGGCTTTGAACCTCTGGATTATTTGGGAGCTCTTCACTGTGATCTTTTTTTTTCTGTGTTTATAAGAAATCACTGAGTAAGTTCTGATGATGGATTGGCTAAAATAGTGTCATATTTGCTTTGTTTGGCTTTTGAAAATAATTTGGAGGGTTGTAATAATTAGTTCTGCACTGCTAATAATTATTTTATTAGATCCTAAAGATTTCAAGTATATTAACAATAATGTAATCTTTGCTCAAATACAAGGAAAACACAAAAAAACCCACACCCCTAGAGTGAACTAGTGCTGTTCTATGAATTTTCTATGCTGATAAGAATAGTAACTAAAGCTAGACATTAAAACTCAAGTACTCAATAAAATCAACAACAAAAACATAAAAAATCATAATAATCAGAGTAATCTTTTTCAAATACTAATGAATCCAGTAATAAATAAGTTTGTCTGTATTTTGATGGCAAAACAAATATTCTTTACAGATGGTATAGGAGGAATTAGCCTTGCCCAGGACATTTAAGGCATTTCCCAGAGAAAACTTGAAGGAGTTGAACCATTTAGGTTCTTATTGATGTTCAAACGGCTAACAATCCCAAATTCTATCTAAGCCCATTTGTGGATTTTGTCCCTTATCACGCTAATGTTGGAATATAAACCTCTAAATCACTTTTCAAAAAATGTTACACCAGTATTTACTTACAAAACTTTCTCATGAACAAAAGTATTTTCAAATATATTGTAGAAATAAATTAATTATCTAAACCCCAAATATAAAGGCCTGTGAGTGAATGTAGAGCAGCTGCAAATTCAAAATGAGATCAAAATTAGTAAGATAGCCACATCAAAATTATCCTTCATTTTTCAAGATCTGATTCCAATCCTGCTTTGAAAAAATATTTATGTCATACTTTAGCTCTGATACATTTTCTGAGCATTTCTGAATTGGGGTCTATGCTTGCTAACTGTGCTACTAGTCAAGATATCTTACACAATTGTTTCTTTCATCCTCACACCTTTTCCTCAAAGTAAGGTAAAGGCATGCCTCTTTACAGAGATGCATGGGAAAAAATCAACAAATAAGAAATAGAAACACGCATTGCTACCAGTTAAATCTATGTTCCTGTGTGTTAATAAAATGACCTGGAAGTTACTGTCCCAGTTCTTGTTCAAGGACGAGTTTGTGAAGACTAGAGATGGGCAACTCCGCCTACTCTGTGCAGGTGAACATGGAATTGAAGACACTTGGGACTTTTGTTCACATACCGGTTACATCTTGAGTGTTGTTAGTACAAGGCTGAGATACACATCATCCTCACCTAATTAAACTTCCTAATCCAAATACTATAGGGGAAAAACTGTAAAATAAGATTTCTAAAGTAGACAACACAAAATTAAAGTTGCTGGAAAAAACCCAGGATTCTGCTTCACTGGCAAAAGTGGAACTGAAGCTATTAATGCAAATCTACATGGGCAAAATAATTTGGGGTTTAGCTTATTTTTTTATACATATTGTTCCATTAAAAAACATCACTTCATAAATAGTATCTAAGATTGTTGCAAACAACAGAGAAGGCTATATATTTCTTAAGGTTTCAAACAAAGTATTTAACTTTTTCAAAGCATCCTTCTATCAAAATACCCATCAACATTAACTTCACACTGAGTCTTTCAGATCTTCTTCCATCTGCTGAGCAGGAAATAAAGGGCTCCTTACTGTTAGTCAATGAATAAAATTTTGTCTTCCAAATTAACAAATTGAAATCCAGGACTATGTACTAATAAAACTTTCCCCTATAGCCTAGCAGAGAAGAAGCAAAAGTAGCATTTTGTGTGGTTTTTCTTTTAAAAAAGTTTGATTTTCTAAATTCGTTTAATATTGGATGCATTCTAAAGTAAAAGATAGTTATTATAAATATGTCAACATAACTAACATATCGTTAAGAGTATCAATTGCTTACATTCTTCTCAAGTTACCAAAGCAGGCATTTACTAGCAGATTTTACTTTGGTAACAAAACTAAAAAAAAATATATATCTCAAATGCTTCTTTTTAATACATAACTGCATAACTGGAATTCAGTGGAGCTCATTTCTTCAAGACATTGTGTCCATACGTAATGGATTTTAGGGAATCAACACACAGTTAAAAAAAATACAATTTTAAAAACATAAAATTTTTTAAAAACCCACAGTATAGTTTAAAAATAAAATATGAGTAATTTTCTTTAACCATACAAAAAAGTTCCTCTTTAACCTTTGAGTAAAAATTTAATCTAATTTCACCTTCACAACACTACATTCTTAGATTCACCTGAGAAAAGTGGACATTGATTCATTACCTAATTATTACATGAAGATAAATAGGACAGTGAAGCCAGATATTTTGCAAATTTATGTATGCTTTTGTTATTAACAGCGTAGTGCAATGTGATTGCTTAAGGGGAAATTTTAATCTGAAAGTAGATTCCTAATTTAGAGAATGCTGGGGTTTTTTTCTATTACAGAAGAGGTAGGGCTGAAACAAAGACCCATTTTCAGAAGGAGTTTAGCATGTCTGGGTATAGTATTTCAATCTGGGGTTTCTGGGGTTTTGTTACTATGGATACCATTGGTTACTTTGGTTTATTAATGCTCCAGGACATAAAATAACACCATTCAAACACAGTAACCATTGCAGTGTAGTGTAGTAACAGTCAGATATTACAAACTCTGCTAATAAAGGCTTGCTTTGCTGATGCAGGACTTACATTAGGCGCTGCAAAGATAATCATTCAGAGCAACGTAACCCATGAAGCAAATCTGTAAACAAAGCCATTTCTGGAGACAGATGGAATTTTACCTGGAAGGTTTCGTGCTGAATTACTACATGATAATCATCAGTTTTCAACTAAAACAACTGCAAAACACCCATGTTATTCAGTTTTAATCCAGCTTTGGCATCCTCCCTCCATTAGATAACTCACTGCCTGCCAAGGTCAACTTGGCCATGTTCAGAAAATTGCAATGCAGATATTCAATTCCATTCCTAAAGTGAACATCATATTCCCAGAAACTGGCTGCATTTTATGGCAGGATTTTATTAATGTTTCTTCTGTCTGGAAGATGGGTTTTCTGAGAGGTTTATTTCTCTACACTAGCAGCCTGCTCCCAATCTCAATGGCTGTGTTTTCAACTCACTGGAAATGATTATTTTCTGAAGCAGCTGCAAAAAACTGTTCTCTGCTTTGTGCCTTATCTGTCTCCATGACTGCTCCAAGGACAGTCACATAACTGATCATATCTGACAGTACACTGGCCCCCATGGGCAGGCTTAGGACTGTAAGACCCTCTCTGGCCTCTTCCTTTCCATTGGCTTTGTGCATGGCCCGTTACACTTCAGGCTACCATGAACAAGACAGGATAAGAGACATACATATCTCATTTGATTTTGGTTATGTATGCTCTAGAAGCAGATTGCAAGCAGAGGACAACTGCTAACTACCGAGGACCCTGTAGAAGCCTGGGTACAATTCCCCTCTGACTCATCTACATTGTTGATATTTTGGATTCAAGTTAATTTTCCATGCCATTAAGCCCTTTGAAAGGCATTGTGCAACAGGTCTGTAGTGTACTGGATCATGAAGAACTAATCAGGGAACAGTTTGCTGCTCTTAAAAGTTTTTTAAGGGCAATAGACAATACACCTGGTAAGTTCAGAAAAAAACCCTTCATTAGTTTATTTGCTCTTTGACCTGTGTAACCAAAAATGGGACAAACACTAACAAGTAGTTCAGTTAAATATATTTAATGGGCTACCTGCCTGCAAACAATATAGGAAAGAAAAGTACTAAAAATTCTATGAGACTTATCAGCTCTGTCTTCAAACTTTCTTCACATAATCACATGACTATGAAAAACTAGAGTCAAAATGTTACGTTGTTGATAGATATCAACCCCATGATTTACATTTTAAGTTCCAAATTAAATATGACTTTGTATTTATGTGTCAGTCCAGTACCATTGCTGAAAAAATGGTTGAATTTCATATTTTTATGCAAACTTGGATGCAGTAGTGTTAAATAAATCACTTTAAATCTATAAAACAGATTTGTATTCACATAAAAGTTTTAGGCAACAAGTATAGTCTTTATTAATTTTGAACCTAACAAAAAATATCATCTTTTCAGTACAAAACAAAAAATAAAAAGAGAATGTCACTGATTTCATCATCATGTGTCTGTCATTCTGTGAATAGAAGTTGATAACAGGCAAAGTAGTGTCAATGGATGAGTTTTTACTGTCACTCAAATGAAAATAAGATTAAGGACCTAATGCAACTGTGAAGGAATACACTACTTCAAAAATAAATCTGAATATAAGTTTAATTAAAAAGGAAAGTTGTGTTAAAAATACGTATTATTCATAAAATCAAATGCAAAAATTTGGACTTACCTAAAAGTGTATAATTCAATAAGCTCAACTGCAAAAAGCACCAGGGGAAAGTGATATTACATTGATATTTTACACCGAGGTTTGATTTTATTAAATGTTGTTAAAGATAATACTGTGGATAACTTACTGGTTTCTTTACTCATAGCTTTTATATTCCTTAAAAAGTAAATATAAGCTTCCATGCCAAAAATGCTATATGGAATATAACTTTAGAATATTAATATTGATTTCACTGTGGTGCCAGTAGAAATAGTTTTAACTTAGCAGCATAACAACAGATATATGTAATTTATTCTTAACATCTTGCAGAAAACCGAGATCTATCATCCTATAAAAGTTTTAGTAACTTATTCCAGAGCTCAAGGTCTTTGTCTAGCTTTTGTCATTCAGTTGAGTTTTCTTTGATTACTTATGAATAATATTCATATTATTTCCTTTTTTTCCCTAAAATTTCACAGACTAATAAAGCATCATGATCTTCTTGTAATGCAGAATTAACAGAGAATTCTCATGGTTATAAGTGGCTTATAAGAAGATAATGCTTAAGGACCTGTATAAAGCTTTATTCAGCAGTTCACCCCACTCTCGTGGGGGGAAGATGTTTTCTTATTTCATTAGAGACAATCTCTTTAAATTCTTCTCTTTACAAGCACTTTGCATAGTACAGCATAACTTCATAATGCATCATTCTGTTATTGAAAGAAGCAATGGAATTATCAGCCATAAGCATCATTCAGTGTCTGAATCCAAACACAGTGGGTTACTGTAAAACCAGTATTGCCAACTAAAGGATAAAACACTAAATTCTTTTTCCCCTGTTGTCTTTTATTCTTTCATGAATCTTTGTATTTTGCTGTACGGTAAAGAGAATTTTTAAGATGTTAATCTATGTTAAAAAGCAACAAAACTTTGCACCATTTTTTCCCTAATTCATTGGAATAAAGGCAGTATATTTATTTTGGAAATCTTGAAACTGGCTCTTGCTTGCTGGTTGTTTTGAATTTTTTCAATTGCGTGACATGCATAAAAGAAAAAGTCAGCTCATAGAAGAAACAATACTGTGTTATAGATGACAATGTTTTCTTTTAAGTGTCATCAGCACACTACATAACTGTCCCACAAAACTGTAATGCACGTACCCTTTAGATTCAAGCTATAATGTTAATTTCTTATATTCTGCTTCCTCACTAATATCCAAATTTTTTTGGACACACTTTTCAGGTGTCACCTCCAATCTGAAAAATGACATCTCAAAGAGAAGTAAAGGGAAGAAAAACAAGCCCTTAGTCTGAGGAGGTAGATGACTAGAAATGAATTATTTCTAGAGCTGCAGAAAAAGAAAGAGAAGAATAAAAAGAGTAAGAGAAAATGCAGGTTAAGAAACTGTGCTAATAGGTAATAAAGGAGAGTGACAGTCATAGCAACTGTAGAGCTCACATTGTGAATATCAGATACATAAATGATGAAAGAGAACTCCAGCTCCTCTGGCTACAACTAAGATGTCCTTTCTCCACCCATACTTTGGAAGTGGTAATTGGTCTTTCATTTCCTTCCATACCTTCTCACCTTCTCCAGTATTCTCTCATACTGCTTTTTTTCAAAGAAGTAATTTGTGCCTTTAATAGTTCCAAAATAAATTTTGATGAATTTGCAGATTAAAGAATTATTTTCCCTTCACCTTAAAAAGATAAATGAAATTATCTGTGAAAAATTAGTAATAAAAATATATTGCATGATTTTTCTAGTCATTAAGAGGAAATGTGCACCGACAATTTAATTGTTTTAAGATGAAAAGTATGATGAAAGGTAAAATGATACATAATTATGGCATGTGCACTAGCAGTCCTAATGCCCTCTTTCTTCATAAGCATAGAAAGATATTTCAACAGAAAACTAATAGTTGAGGAACTATCAAAAATTTAAAAATACAACCCAGGCTTTAGGCGATGGATTTTCACAGATTTTCATTAATATTTTTAATCTGTTTGTTTTCATTTTGCCTTGTATTTTTAGTTGCAAAGAATTGCCAGAAGTGCTCCTGTATTGTCAGTTTTCCTGACATTTTCATTATTGTTGGATTCACTTGGTTGCTAAAGTACAGCAGTGTCATGGTTTAGGAATGGTATTCTCCAATTTAGTATACCTCCGATCAGATCACTGCCCTCTCCCACTTTGTGGAGGCACAAAAGGAAAAGACCACCAGATGAGATAAGAACAATTTACTGGAAACAGCAATGAGATAAAAAAACCAACAGTGACAGCAACAATATTAATAACAAAAGGTATAAGACAAAGAAATTATTTACACAGAAAACCCACGAAAATAAACAAATATTATTTGCTCTCTGCAGCCTAAGGAGCCCCAGAAAAGGGGAAGTCCCTTTTCCCCCTGCCCCTGGCAATGAGTCATACCCCTCGCCCTCCCCCCGCCCAGCTACTGCAAAAAATTAACCCTGTCCTGGCCAAATCCAGGACCAGGAGCTATTTATTTATTTTTTATTCTTCTCCCTGGAAAAAACCTTGAGCAGTGGTATACAAAGCATATAATGCACAGAAACTGAATCACAAAGAAGTTAAATATCTATTACAATCACCTTGATTCACATGGCCGCACTGCAACAGCTCTGTTTGTAAAAGGCAGCAGTAAATACAATTCTCTGATAGCTGGAAAATACTAACAAATATACAAAGAGACTTGTCTTTAAACCTTCATCACTTAGTACTAAAAGTGCTATTGTGTGACTCTATTTTCTACGTCACCAATCTGGATTTGTTATCTGCATGATGAGCAGCATTAGCACATCTACTCGTATCTGAAAGTTTTGTTAGCTAATGAGATGGATCCATAAAACACACAAAACTTATGGAATATTTTATTATTTATACATTACAAGGATGGTGCTTGGTTAGGAGAATTTAATTTACAGGTCAAGTAATTCTCGAAATCTCTTCCAGGGCATAAAACATTTTATACCTTAACCTTAGAAGAAAAGAAAAATTGATATATATCAAACAACTTAGCTCTCTAATTCAGTCTCAGTTTTTAGGTTTATAAACACAGCATAAATGTCAGTTTATTTCTGGCCTTTGTTTTATAGGAAACAGGCTAGTGGCCTTTAAACTGAAACATGGCATTTTATTCTAAGCTGTTGTTTATTCAATGGCTGTTCCCAACAGATAGTATAAAAAAAGTTGTTTCATGCTGGGTTCTCTGTACCTGCATAGTATTTTAATACTACTTCTGCAGGCTTTGAAGTGTACAGCATTCCCTTGTGCCATTGCAACAAAGGGAATTCAAAGTAAGTCATAAGTTTAATGAAATACACACATTTCTGATGAGCCTACTACAGCAAGTATGTTTCTTTTGAGTTGCTCTAGCAGCTTCACTTCTCTAAATCAGCACTACTGACATTTCATGGTATCATGTTTTTCATTGGTTTGTCCTTATAGAAGATGATTCAGAATCCTTTGCACTTAATGGATTTTAGAGACTTCCCCCCCAAAATGAGTTGTCAGAACAAACATCTATCACAAATTCAGATCAAATATTTTGCATCTAAATAGATTTCTTAAAGTACACAAAAAGACTAAAATATATATTAAGAATTCACAGCCCATTTTCAAAATGAAGAGGACGGCAGCAAGAAACTGGTTCTATGAGGAATATTAATTTCCAGAGCAACACACATATTGCTAATTCAAATTTCAAAGCTTTTCCCTTATGCTTCATTTTCCCTGAAGTATTCTTTCAAATATCTGCCACGCACCATCAAAAATGACCCTTCACACCCTCGTGGGATTAATTTTGACTCTTGAGTGGTTTGGAGGGGGTTATGTAATCTAATGCCCAGCAGTGACCAGTGGAAATAATTAGGCATTTCTGGAATTAGGTTTGTTTACCTATCTTTGAGAACTATCTTCGTCCCTTCATATCTGGAGATTCACCACCCAGCTACCTGGGAACTCTTGTTGCTCCTTGTTGGTGAATGCTTAGTCACCTAAGGTTTGGTGATATCGAATATAGTCACACCTATCACATGAGTAAGCCCTATCTATCCAACACTCCCTTAGCTGTTGTCCTTTTCTGTGTATCTGCATGAGAACAGAACACAGACATTAACTGGTGTGATGGCAACTCACATGACCTAGGATTTACTTGCTATAGGCACCAAGAGCCAGGGCTGAAGAAGGACAGATTCACCAGGGGATGGGAAGCATGCAATTTCTAACACTTTATCACCTCATAGAGTGCAGCATTTGTCCCTGTGTCTTGTGGCACAGGCATGTAAATGAATTTGCATGTCTCTGTCCTTTTAAAGAAAATAGGCCAAGGATGGGCCTCCCAAGGTAGTGACTTGAAACTTCATTACGTTCTTACCTGATGTTAAGTGCTGCACAGGCTTATGAAAAAGCAGTAATTCTGAGGCAAGATGACAGTCAAATGACTGCTACAGGTTTTTGTGCCAGGTTAATGGTTTTTAATTCAAATGAAACATATTTGTAAAGTTTCAAATTTTTCCACTTCTCCTGGTCAGCATGTAAAGATACTTTTTACCTGTGAAATTGGGAGATATACCAGGATAATGCTGCTAGAGAAGCGAAGAGGAAGAAGAGGTACTGTAAAATAAAACAAATGCCTTAGACATAGTTTAGATGATATATAGCACCAGGTGCACAATGTCAGTAAGTTGTCTCTTCTCTCCCTCCCCCTCTGCTTTTTACTTTTTTTAAATTGTAGATTGAGTTTCTGAGACAGCTTAGATAAGATTTGGAAAATCTGGAGGGCTGTTGACTTATCAGCAGAACACAGCTTAACATGTAAATGTGATTCATGCAAATTTCCAAAGATAACAGACAGACACATTTATAATCTCAGTGAAAAAGACTCTCAGTAGGTGAGGTGAGCAATCTGTGAAACTTGGTTCAATTTACTGACTTGAAACAGATATGGAAGTATACAAATAAACTGGGCTTCTGTTTAAATGAAATAAATAGATAAGTATTCCTCTTTTATCCAGAATGCTGCTGATCATAACTATGGTAGATGAGAAATTAAGCAGTCATAAAATATGGATAGTTATTCCCCTCTACATTACATCATCATTGTTGTTGTTGTTGTTGTTGTTGTTATTATTATTATTATTATTATTATTATTATTATTATTATTATTATTTTTCCCTTGCCTCTATGATCTCAGTCTGCTACAATTAGGGAAAATTGGGAAAAGTGCTGCCAGGATTTCTTTATTAATTCTTCCATCCAAACTTCTCACACCACACCTCTTGTTCTGAATGTCCATCCTGCGATATGAGGTTGATATCTCTGAGTACCTGTTCAAGTCGAAGTGAAATGTAGATTCAGAATATTTCTAAAAATTGAAACTCATGTTTCAAGTTTTAGACACCATAGCTTAAAAATTAAAATTGTATATCTGACAAAAAGTCTTGAGATACTGCATAACTCTTTAAAAAGATGTACTGCCATGAGGCTGACAGAATTCACTGTACTTCTGATATTTTCTTGAGTTTTCTAAATTAATCCATTTCAGCCGTGACCTGACTTAGCACTGCATGATGCTGATAGAGAGACATGAACAATACCTGTGGTCATACAGTAAGCTATAGGCCACAGGTCCAGTCTACCATCCATTTTCTTGCAAGATACAATTAATTCAAAATATTTGTCTTTGTCTTCAAAAGGCAGTAACAAAGTTGTTTCCTTAAAGCAAAATATTAAGAGAGCAAACACAGAATGATCAAAAGGAGAAAAATCATCTATGTGTGTACATATATGTAATTCAACATTTCTCAGGTGATGTCCTCATTCCAGCAGTGAATGTTAGCCAAATTCCCTCACAAGCAATAAAATCCTCCTCCTTAAGCATCGGACATCTCTTCAAAGCACTGTCAAGCATTGCCACAGACTCATTCTTAAGGGCTGTATCTATCCTGGCCAAAGCCTTTCATGTTCAGTTGAGGACCACACTAAAGTTTTAAACCAGAGTGCTCTGTGTTGCCCTTACAGCGTTTGCAGAGTCAGCCTTACAAGTATTCAAGTCCCTGTTGCTCTAAACATTTTTTCAGAAACTAATTGCCAATTTAGACAGTATAAGCATACAGTAAACAACACTGCGATGTAGTCACGGCACATAAATCATTCCAAGTGATTGCACAGCTGTCGCTGGTATTACTTTTTGCTTCTGGGAAGAATGTACTTTGGTAAGTTATTTAGCAAAACTTTTTTATGCTATACAGTGAAGGAAGAAATATTCAGTTATGCAAGTGTGGAAAAGCTGGTTAATTATGAGTATGAGTCTTATAATTTGATTAGTAATTTTGGTGTATTCAGATCTATGCAGAAGAGTTTTGGTTTATATTACTTATTATAACAGGACTGGATTCCCCTAAAGTCTTTTTGAATTCTGTTGTATTTACCTGTTTTGCAATTGCTTTGATAAGGGTTTCTCTGAAATATTTCAGATTTCTGTCATCTTCTAATTTCCTACTGTGGACTGAACATTTTCTGAGACAAAGCAGAACTCAATCACCCTCAGCTCAACCTTCCAGTCAAAAAGCCTGGACTCTTTAGGTATAACTTAGGAAAACAATAAGCAACCCAAACCAAGACAAAGAAGGAATGGAACCACACTTCTTACTTTCACTTCTGTGTTGGAAATTAAGCCTCTCTTTGTGTGTGTGTGTGTGTGTGTGTGTGTGACAGAGAGTATTTCACTAGTCCACAAAAACAATAAATTCCTCCTGTAGAAAATGCTAGGTCATTAAAATAGCACACAAGGAAGAGTTGATGGCATTAGTTTTTTTCATTACAACCTAATAGTATACGAGGTCATAAATTCAAGGTTAAGAGTAATATAGAGTTGACCTTTAATAAAACTGCAGCAGTGCAAATAATAATCATGTCAACAGTATGAATAATACTACAATCATTCTTTTGGAATTGAATAATTTATTTTTCTCTTCTTATGAACAACACTAGATGTGGGTATTTAGGAAATGAAAAGCTAAAATGTATGGAAAAGGTAATGATCTCTGAAAATTTTCTCTAATGACTAATTTGTGGCTCAGTGGATCTCAAGAGATTATTGGTTTGTGAAATGGATTCTATCAACTAAAGAGATAATGGAAATCATTAGGCCAAATAAAGTAAAACAGTAGAGCTCCATGTTATGTGGAGTTCTATTACATGAGTCTCTATTTCCCGTACAATTTAGAAGTATTTTTTCTTAAACTAAGCTACTGTTTCAACTTACATTATGGGACAAATTCTGATAACACAGCACTCAGTGATCAAACTTTCATTAACCTGACCTGAAAAGAGAGTTGACTCTGATTTTTATCAGAAGAAGTTCTGTGATCAGGGAGAATTTCAGGTGCTCAATATTGCTCAGAATATGTCTCTGAATCAAGTTCCAGGTTTTTCACATTCAAGCAGAAAAAAAGGATTTTAATCTTCATTATCAGCTCATGGACAATATATTACAGGACTAGTGCTGAAGTTAAAATTCCAGCAGTAATTTATCCTCATGACATTTATTGGTCTTACTCACGATCAGACTTATTAAACCAGATGCTGTACAAATTACAGAAAGACAGATCCAATGCTTTGAAAAGCTTAATAATTCAAAGTGCAGTACCCTCCTGGAGACAATACAAAATGCTGGAAATATCTGTGATACAATATTATAAATGCATCTGTATCATTCTTACCTTTTGTTTTTTTACAATATCTCACATATTATTTTTCTTTTTAGCACCATGATTTTATTTTCCAACCATAGAAGTAAATTGCTTTTAAAAATGAATCTCTGCTATAAATGCCACTAGGGTATATTCCTATGGCTGTATTAAATACATTATTGTTTGGGGTTATTTCTTGTTGATATTTTGTTTGCTTTAAATGTGTTTTCATTTCTTCTTATGCTCGCTTAATACACAAAACAAGGGATAGCTAACTAGACATTGGTTATTTGCTTACAAGATTGTTACTGAAGTAAGTTTAGGAAAAATATTTTAAATATAACATTTCAGAGTTAAGTAAGAGTATGAAGGTTTTAGATTCTTAGAGTTTTTAAAACCCTGGGGTTTTGTCTATTTCTTTTTTTGGCGGGGGCGGGGGGAGGCAGGAGAACATGCTTTGGTTCTTTATAAAGTAGCATAATCATGTAAAGGAAATGCTAACCAAAGTAACCTTATGTAGTGGATTAACACTGGGTAAATGCCAGGCATCCACCAAAGCCTCTTCATCACTCCCCTCCGCAGCTGAAGAAGGGAGCAAAAACATAAAGAAGTGCTCATGAGTTAAGGACCAGGAGAAATCACTCACTAAATACCATCATGGGCAAAACAGGCTAGAATTAAAAATATTAATTGAACTCGTTACTAACAGAATCAGACCAGGATAATGAGAAGTAAATAAAACCTCAAAGCACTTTCTCTCACCCCTCTGTCCTTCCTAGTCCTACCTCCTATCCCTATCCTCCTACAAGGAGAAAGGGATTCGGGGCTATGGGTCAGGTTATCATCCGTTCTTTCTCCTGTTGCTCAGGGAGAAGGATCCTTCCCTCCCCCAACATGGGGTCCCTCTTGCAGGAGACAGTTCTCCATGAAATTCTCCTGAGCCCATCCCAGAGGAAACAGCCCTCTGCAAACTGCTGTAATGTGAGCCCATCCCACAGGCAACAGCCCTCCCCAGACTGCTGCAGCATGGGTCACTCTTCCACGGGCTGCAGTCCTTCAAGTACAGGCTGCTTCAGCATGGGCTTCTGTCTCCAGGGGCCTCCCACAAGGTCACAGCCTTGTCTCAGGCATCCACCTGCTCTGGCATAGGTCTCCTCCATGGGCTGCAGGTGGATCTCTGCATCCCATGGATCTCCATGGGTTGTAGGGGCACAGCTGCTTCAGCATGATCTGTACCCTAGGCTGCAGGGGAATCTCAGCTTCAGTGCATGGAACACCTCCTCCCCTCCTTCTTCACTGACCTTGGCGTCTACAGAGTTGTTCCTCTCACATGTTTTCACTTTGCTCTTCTCTGGAAGCTATTACATCTGCAGAATAACTTTTTTTTTTCCTTCTTCTTAGATATTTACCACAGAGGCATTACCGCCATTTCTAATTGTACCTAATGCCTGAAGAGGCCACCTGAAAACAGAGACTAGATAAGAATAAGGGAATAAAGGTAGGTATTTATTTGAAGGGCCTTCAAAGGTACACCCTGGGGAGCCAGAGGCTACTGCCAAGATGGACCCCAAGATGGACAACAGGTCACGAGTTCTTCACACTTTTGTAAGTTTGGTTCATTTGCATATCAGGGTTGATTCTCCAATTAAAGCTTCAGTTAATGATGTAATTTCCCCAAGCTTGCCCCCCCCTTTAGAGGCTTTTATTTTATACTTTTTTGGGCCCAGGACAGTCTGAGTTTCCTTGGAGAGCAGACCTGGAGAGGCTTTGTTATGCCTGCCTAGGATGAGAGAGCAGAAGTTAACAAGCTACAAGAAATTTCAGAGTTACACGCTAAGCAGTACAGGACTTGAAAAATATGAAAGTTAAAACCTAAGGCATCAGCCAAACCTTGGCCGGTAGCACATCCATCTTTGGAGCCATCAGAGTCTGGCTCTGCTGGACATGGAGGACACTTCTGGCAGCTTCTCACAGAGACAACCCCTGTAGGGTCCCACTACCAAAGCTTGGCCATGCAAACCAAATACACCGGAGAAATCCATGAGCAGGCTCATTCCACAGTTATGCGTGTTAAATCTAAAAGTGATGCTAAGTCTTCACTGAGGTGGAGGGAGACCTGCTGATGTCTAAGCAGCAGTGCTGATAATGTGCAGTGTCCTTAAATAGGGGAATACACTACTCAGGGAACTCCTTTTTCTCTGATCTTAATTTGCCTGTTTGTGTAGAGGTTATGGCTGTGTGTTTATATCTTCTTGTTGCCAGCTTATTTTTTTCCCAAATACGAGATAATGTACATATCTGCAGAAATACAGTTTTTCTTTTTCCTTTTTTTTTTTTTTTCTTTTTTTTTAAGTCCTAAGAACAGTCCTATCCAACTCTCAAGGCTACATTTCTCTGGTGATCAGTAACTGACTATTTGCAGTTCATGGAATCAGAAAATCTCAAGTTGGAAGGGACCCATAAGGATCGAGTTCAAATCCCCACTTCTCACAGGACTACCTAAAACTAGCCCATATAACTAAGAACATCATCCAAACACACCTTGAACTCTGATGGGCTTCGTGCCATGACCACTTCCTGGGAACCCAGTTCCAGTGACCAATCACCCTTTCAGTATAGAATCTTATCCTAATGTCCAATCTGAACTCCGCCTGACACAACTTCATTCCCTTTCCTCACGTCCTATTGCAGGTCAGCAGAGAGAAGACCTCCCTCTCCATGGCCCCCCTTGAGGAAATTGTAGATTGCAACGAGATCTCCCTCAGACCTCTCTTCTACAAGCCAAATGAACAAGGTGACCTCAGTTGCTCCTGGTAAGTCTTGCCTATGAGGTCTTTTACTGTCTTGGTCACCATCCCCTGGACACACTCTAACAGTTTGATGTCCTTCTTATACTGCCCAAAACTGCACTCAGGATTTAAAGTGGCTATACCCTCATGGATGTTTGTTATCATCCTGTATTTGTGCATTCAAGAGCTCTGATAAAATAAATAATATCCAATATATTTTTCACTGTACTGGTCTTTGGAAGAGATTCTTCAAGATACCTATGATGGGCTTTTGTCCTAGAGAGAGTTAAATGAAATGGAATTATCCAGTGCCTATTTGAAAATTGAACAGAGCCTAGAAGCAACCTAAAAATAGGGCTTGTAGGACTCAGAATTATGCCTAACCTTTCTTGTACTTGCAATTATAAAGTTATTCTTTTTGTGCACACACACACACACAACACACACACTCAAGATCATTGAAGACTTGAATTCCAAACAGGATTTTTGGCTTTCTGGAAGCAATAGAACTGTGATGCAGTGGTACAATTTCTTATCATTCCCATCTACATCTAAACAGAACAGTGCTAAAGAATAAAAAGAAAAAAAGAAATTAGAACCATGCTTTGTTAATGTAAAGAAAGTGCTGTAAAACTTGTTAACCAAATGTACATTTTTTCCTAACCTATATGCCTCCCTCACTCTTATAAATACATTAAACTTCTAGTTTTGCTTCAGAGCTCCTTTGGTGATATTTGGACTTCCTGCATTACTATGGAAAAAAAGTTTATTTGTTCATAAGGACTTCTTACCATGGATGGATTCTTTGGATCTCCAAACCCAAAAAGTTGCACACTGGTTATTTCCCTTATACCAAAAGATAAGCACGGTGTTGGCAAAACAAGGAACAGCATATATAAGGAAATTTCATTCAGAAAATTTTGCAAGTAATGACTTGATATAATTAGTAAAGATGATGATAATTTCCAGCCAAATGGACATTTCTTTTCCCCCGTGTGTTACTGAAACCAATGATAATAGGCTGATGTTTGTGTAATATTGAGCATGTCATTAGAAACAAAAGGTTTTGCTAGCCCTGGAAAATCACCTGTCATGGTGGCAAACTTAATATACTATGAAATTGTGGCTTGAATACAAATTTAAAATGCTTGAAAATGAAAAATGGCCTAATGGAACAGAATGTGTATGTGCCTCTAATGCTGGTAACCGTTAAAATACTGTGTAAACACTTCTTAAGGAGATTTAAGATTATCACTGACCTTGGACAAACAGAGAACAATATTTTTTCATTGTTTCCAGATAAAAGTTTGGAGAAATGCAGATAAGCGGATGATCAACTGACATTCACATTTTTAAGGAAAGTGAAATAGATTGCATGCCACAGAAGAAGGTTAATGTCAGTTAGCTAACACTAAATGATGTTTCCCCTCTGAACTGAAAAAAAAATGCATCCTGACAAAAAAAAAAATTCAAGAGAGATAAGTATTCATGAATACTTCCATCCTGGCTAATTACAGCTTATCTTTCATAAAACCCATGGGATTTGGTTTCATATTGTTAGTCTTTGTGTTATGGTTAATTAATCAGGCCTAAATCAGCCACTGGACAAAGGGAACCAATAGGATTAAATTTTTGACCAACAAAACCATTTATTTTTCATGTTCTGTCTTCAACTTAATAGGATTTATTAGCAAGCAAAATTTATTTGGTGAAGATTAGACATTTGGAAAATTGAATTTTTATTTAAATTGAATCCCATAGTGTAAAACTTTTAAGGTAGTTAAAAAATTGCTTTGTAATAGGCCAAATATATACTTCCAACTGGCAGTATTTTTCCTTAAAGAAGGCTGGTTTTAATCATATTATAGTAGATGTCAAAACAAGAGATGTCATGATGTCATCCAGAATTGACAAATCTATGTGGACAAAATTAAAAAAGGATAAATTGACAGGCAATGATAATCAGCAAGTAAAAAAGACCCCAAAACTTGCAAATCTACTACGCTTGCATTTTTCAAAAGTTGAGTTAGAAAAATTAGCTCATGTTATAAGTTCTGCTTCTGGTTGTTATTATTATTTGCAACATGAGCTACATTTCTATAGTAGTAGCTTACATAATTAGCTCTTGAAAGTAGAATTTAACAAAGGCATTTCCCTGATATACCATTATATGGTTTGCACATTCTTCACTTCTTACAAACCAGTGGGAGTAGGTGAAGTACAAACCTGAAGAACTTACTGGTTTCACTCCCTCTTCCATGAAAGCCAGGAGAAGATGCCAAGGAAGTAAGAAGAGTGTTATATACAGCTACTATAAACAATACTTGTTTGCTTGTTTTGCAATGGAACCAGTAATGGCAGCTTATGAGAACGATTGTATGCAAACAGCAAGAACTCAGTGTGTATAAAACAGACAGGATGTTGAAATATTACAGAATTAAAAAGAACAAAATTGATTGCAATTTCTGCAATGTTTAAAACAATATTAAACAGACCTTGATGCAGATCTTTAGGGTCTTGGATATGGACTGAAATCCACACTAACACATTTACAGTTAATCTGTTTTAGCTATTCTTATTTTAAAAAAAAAAAAAGGAAATTTATAGATATTTTACTTACAGACCCAGATCAAACACTCTTTGAAATACTAAAACACATTTCAAACTCAATTACACACAGAAACAAATTCCTTTTGGCAGTTATTGAAGCTAAATGTAGAAACCATAAAATATTACAGTTTTTCATTTAAAGATCCATATTATAAATATTTTTTTGTATTGAGTTGTGTTTTGTTCTTTCTTTAGAAAATGAAGCCTTTATGAAGATTTTTCCTTTTTAAAGATCTTGTGAACTTCTGCATTGTGTTAATCATCAGTCATTATGAAAACTTGACATACACAATTTCACTCTGGAAGTCAAAAAGCTAAAAGAATTCCAAGTGGCACAAACCATCAATCTCACAATAAATCACAAATACTGAATATGTGGGTAATATCAGCATGAAAGAATAGCAATTTGATAATTAATCATAGGATATTTTGCACAACAATTTTATACAAGAGGTGCTGCTAGTAAGCCCACTTGTATAAGTTAAAATCCAATATAATTTACATTATTCAGGTTTAATTAGTTTATTTTTTATTCGCAGTTGTGTATATTCTGTAGGTGAAGACTTGGCTGTACTTCACACATGGAAACCTGTTTTTGATCTATCTACCCTGAGCCCACTATGCTGGTGCTGATAGCAGGTACCCAAGAGCCTTAAATCATGTATTAAACTGTATTATCCTAAGTTTGAGATGAAAATTTTGGGCTTCTTCTGTATTTATTAGAGAGAAATAAGTACCTTCTGATGGTGTTTCACCACAGATTTTTTATTTTCCATTGAGATAAATCAGTTATTGAAACTGTTTATTTCTGATGTCTGCAAAAGGAAAAAGCAGTTTAAAGTGATAAACTCTGGCTTAGGTTTTTGAATTAGCAACTTAAATTGGGATGAGTCAATCTCACCAAACTTGGCTGAAAGAAGGGAGAGAAGTAAAGAAAGGAGGAAAATGAAGGACATACTCAGCTATCACAGTGGTTATACTATTGGAATGAATAATGCTACTTTGAATATGACTGTGGAAGTCATAATCACAACTCCTTATAATGTTGATAGACACTAATTTATATAATTAATGTTGAAGTGTAAGAAATAAGTAAGGTACGTTCTGGAATATAGTTTTGTTGCCTATTAAATTCTTCTGGGTTTTTCACTCTAAAGTAATGAAAGTTATGCTTCATAACTCAGCTTTCAGAGGAGATGAAGTAAAAAGGAGATATAAAGTATGAGGGACAAAGTACTTGAAAGAAGTGCTTAAACAACATAGATAATCACTCTGTGATATTTTCTTCAAATGTAAGCTAGATGGATTCAAAACTAGTACTACAAAAAAAGTATAGGACTAGAAAAGCTCTAAAATTCAAGAGAAATCTTGTAAATATTTTTCCATATTGATGAAAAAAAAGGCTCAACTTCTGCAAATGTGTTAATTTTTTTCATTGGTGCAGGTAAATTCAGTGAAAAAATTCAATTCAGTTAATAACATTTCAAATGTGTTTAAACAAATGTAGTTTAAGTGTACACACTGATCATATTGGTGAGATTCTGTCCCGTTATCCAAAAGTCTTTTGCAAAGGTTGGTGGAAGGAGTATCTGTTCCTTCTTTAAGAGTATCTGGTGAAGGAGCTTTTCACTGAAACAAGTGATAATCAGAAAAGGAAGAAACCATAAACAAGAATATACAAGGACACAAATCTAATAGATTATAGCAAATAGCTATAATTATTATAGCAAGGACACAAATCTAATAGCTTCCAGATACCACTTCTGTTGCAGAGATATTAGTGAAGAGGCAGCTCCTTTAAAAAAGGAAATCTAATTTACCTTCCACAACTCTGGTCAAGATGATAAATTGCTGTCTGAATGGTGACTGGAGTTTGATTGCAATGACATCTTCATCTGAATCAAATGACACTTCCTTGTGATGCTTTCCTAGTGAACCTATGCAATCCAGCTTCCAAATAGCTTTATGTGATCACTTCAAGGAACTTAAGATCCCCCTTTTTTTTTCAGTGTCTTAAACCATGTACAAAATCTGTCCTATCTAACTTGACTATTTATAGAAGAAGGCTGTTCTATGTGACCATTCCTGCACTTCCTGAATATTTAAAAAATCTTAGTGGTATACGGTTTGATAAGTTCTGCAGCAGGAAGCCCATAGGCTAATCTCTAGGATGGCCTCATTTTCTACACAAGAAATCAACACAATGAAAACGGGGTGCCTTTCAATTAGTCTAGGCACAGTAAGAATTGAGGAAATCTCCACGTCTGTCCAAATTTTCCAGGACCAGCATGGCTGTGAACATTTATAAACAATTGCAGAAAGATTAGAGACAGGGTTTCCTTTTTAGGAGAGTTAACTAGAGAAATAATGCTTAGAAAGCAGTGAGAAATGTCAACATATTGTACCAAAAATGGGCAAAAGGTAATACTGTTCCACTGAGTAGAAAGGTTGTATACAAAGTACAAATTGACTCATTACTTTTGTTCCTCATTAAATTATTTTGTGCTATCTTAACTTTTATTTCTATTTTGTGTTTAGATCTTTTTCTACAATCTAACCATTCCCCAGCAGTGCAGCTATGTAATGACAGCGAATTGGAGGCATAAGAAATGGCATTCCTTAGTTATTGTAGTCTATGTGATGGCAAAAAACAACTGTCATTATAGCACATTTTGTCTTTTTCTTGCAGTGTGGGCTAGTTCCCAGGATGATACCTATAGGGTTAATAAATAGTCCCTAGAATTCTTTCAGTTTTCTAATTTCTATGTTTACATGTGTTCTGGCTAAATTTTGCTTTTAGTTGTACATGGACATGGTTTTGTTTGCATTTTCAGACTAGACAATGCATTTTATAGGTCTGTGGTGTTTCTAAACTCCCGTATATATCATGAAGAATTTGATCAACTAATTCTATTATAAATATAGCTTCACTTATTTTTCATTAATTTAAAGGAAGAAAATTTTAAAATTTCATTTTAGTTAATTTTTTTAGTAGCTTTATATCTTAACTATAAAACAATTTTCTAAATGTTTTCAAGCTTCAGAAACAAAAGGCTTCTCAAATTATTCAAATGAACGCTGGGATACTTATTCATACAGAGTACAAAAACTCCCAAAGCATAAAAATTGTATGTAGCCTACTCTTGCTTTTGATGGACAGGGAGGGTGTGTGTGGAAACATGTTTGTTTGTTTTTCTATTAGTTTGTTTTGTCAACTAAAATATTCCTGTTTACTAAGAAAACATGAGTAAGTAAGCAGATGGTCATTTTGATTATTAAACAGTAAGAAGTGTAAAAGACACTAGAGCTTTATGTAATGTCCATAATTTGTCCTCATTGAAAAAAAAAAAGTAGTAAACAATATGGTTAACTATATGGCATAATTATGAACACTAGAATCTTGAGAATTAAGAAGCTTTTCAAGTTCTGAGGGGTTGTTTTTTTTAATTCACTTAGTTACAATTTACTTTTAAGTGCTCAACAAAATATGATGATAAGTAAAAGATGTTCTGAGTTTTTAATTAGGTCTTAATGATTGTATGAAAGACAGACTCAACTGTTTGCAGTGTAATAAAACTTGCTAAAATTACAGCATTTTTTCCTGCTCATGTATTCCTATGGGCTAAGAGAGATTTAATGAGAACAATCAGATAGAAAAACTTCAAAATTAATGCCAGAAACAAAAATTAGATTGTTCCTATATTTTTGTGAGAAGAGGTATGTAAAAGGACAAATATTCACCTTCATTTTGTAGAGTGCAAAAATATGTACAGAAATCCCATCTGAACAGAAGAAATTATTCTCTGGTATATATATGCATGAAATACTATTTATTCAAAGCTTTTTAATTTATTGCCAAACAAAATCCACATGCCTACTACAGAATTTACAGCTTGTACACATGCAAAGAGAGTACTTTTTGAATTACAGTCCATCATGTGTGTCCTACAAGAGAATTCAGAAAGCAATGTTTTAAAAAGCAGCCTGTCCATATAGTCTTTCAGTATTTTAGCTGGAATACTTTAGTAAATGTCTTCATCTGCAGTGTCGCTTTTTTAAATGCAATTTGATAATTACATATTATGGGACATGACTGCTCTTTTGGAAAATGTCTTTGAGTCTCCAAATTTTCTTTTGTTTGGAAAAAAGTATTTTGCTATATGATTGAGAGAATCAAAGCTAGTTAATGAAACAAAATTTGGTTCTTCATCTGGCAAACAGCAGATTAATAGATATTACAGGACATACAGGTCTGGTGTTCCTTTTGAAGTCTCTCCACTGACACTTTTCTCAGAAGACAAATAAAGAAATGGAAACACTTGGCCTAACAGAAAGAGTTTATCAGAACAGTAAATAAAAAATGTACAGAATTTGAAACGTGGTAGTGTTGACCTGGTATTTAAAACATATGACTCTTCTTGAAATAACAATGGGCTTGGTGGGGTTATATTTTTTGTTCCATTGTTTGGGTTTTTTTCCTCCTATCTTCTTCACCTAAGATGAGAGAAGATTTACACAGGATCATCTGAACAATTAACTCAGATGTACAGCTCTATGCAGCAGGTGTTCTATCCCGAAACAAATATCCTTCCTCAAAACACATATTATTCCAAAGACTGAAAAATCTGTATTCTAGGTTCTTTCAGTAGTGAGTTTATAAAATCCATTTAAACCAACCTTGCCACAAGCTCAGAACTGACGTTTAGAGCAATATATGTTTAGCTGAGTTACTCCACTATAGTGATTTCACACTGAGATTAGGTAACCCAAAATCCTACAGTGAGGGCTTTAGTCTTATCTGGAACAGCAACCCCCTGTAGATGTAGTGCCTTTATGCTGCCATAGCATAGATGCCAGTTACCCATATTGTCTACAGTGACAGTTCTTAAACCTTTTATCTTTCATGAGGGTTTTTCTGGTTGGTTGGTTGGCTGGATTGGTTTTTTTCTGCATCTCCTTTGCTGCTGGATACATGCTGTCTCTGAGACTGATTCTCCACTAACCACTCTTTGCAGAGATCTAGGCTCTCAGCTCTGCAGTAGACCACACTGGCAAGGAAGATGAGCAAGTAAAGACAGTAGGAAAGATGTATCCACAAGGCTATATTTATCTATAGAATGGCATATGCCTGCCAAGGGGTGACTAGAGCATTCCCTCATAGGAGTCTGATGTGGAGCTATGGCACCTTCTGTCAGCACTGTTTCTCCCCCAGGAGAGTCTATAAAACACTTAACATCTTTTCACTCTCTGAGACACATAGATAGTCTTGTCCTGGCCACAGATCCATGTTTATGAATGTCATGACAGATCATCCTCAAGGAAGATGCAAGTGTGGAGCTTGCATATTTTCCAAAAGTCTTACGTTCTATAAGTTAAAGAAATTTGAAGATTAGTACAGCATATATCAAGGCCCTGTTATGAATCCTGGACTCTATTCACAGTATGAGATCTTTTACAAAAAACAAAATATTTAATTCTGTATCACATTGAAATTTCATACTTCATAAAATATTCTATGTTGGTTTTCCTCTTTCTCTTTTTAAACTGTTAGTTCATGTTCCAGGAAGCAATCAAAAAGTAACATCAAAATCAATAAAGTAGTCTTTCAGATGTAGTTATTTTTGTTTTTACAGCTAAAAAAATAAAGAAAAAAATAGAAAATAAATTAGAATAATAAAATAAAAGCCTGTTCCAAGGAAATATTTTCTTTGGATTAAACCCCTGAAGTTTGTCATTTCATATCTACTTATCATTCACTTAAATATTTTCTTTCCATCAGGAGCTACAAAGGCAGTGTGGCAGGACTGCTGGCATGTGATTTTTTATGGTTCAGCTGAAAGAAGATCACTCTGACCACCCGAATTTCATATCCTGCTTATTTTATTGCTGTTGAATAAGTTCTACAATCGTAAAATGGTACAATTGTAGATTGGCAGCAAATGAACTTGGAGGCATACTTGAACATACAGCAGACAAATGTTGCTATATTTTATTTAAAATGTTATATTCTGACCACCTTAATCTCATTAATATAATGAACAAAACAGATATGTTCTTATTTTAACATTTTGAAGAGTAAGATTTTTCTCTGTTCCTCTTGGGCTAGATTTTTCTGTGATTTGGGCTTGTTTCATAATCATAAAATCTGTTGCCAGTTGCATATTGGACAAAAGCAAACTTCTATACCTTTGCTAGTGGTCTATAGAATATGTAATAAAGGTCCCTAAAATTATTGTCAATTTTTTGAGGAAAATGAAGAAGGAAAATATGTTTTTAAAACATATTTTAACATTGCTTAAATGTAATACCTGTTGCATAAATCAGGAAAGAAATTATTAAAAGTAGAGCTTTTTTTATTATTACTTGTAAAAGCATATGGCAGAAAGCAATCATAAAAATGCTCAAATAAAAATGAAATCAGAAGAAATACTGTTGCTGCTTTATTTCAAAAATCAAAAACTCAAAACAAACAAACAAAAATCTAACCCACATGTTTGCTTCAAGCATAACCAATTTGGCAAATAGATTTGTTTTCACTTCTGTACAACATTTGTTTAATGCTTTTTACTAATGAATGTGTATTTATGAAAGGCAGTATATCATTCAAAAATAAACCGAAGCAAGCTTTGGCAATGTATCAAGGCTGCATGCCATTTATTAATCTCTTGGATAAATGTTGCTTCATTTTAAGGCTAGGAATTAATTAATTGCATTCTGTGCCACCTATAGAGAAGAGATACACTTTATAGAAAATCCTCTCATAGATAAATGAATATGCATCTTTAATTTTTTCCTTGGGAAAGGTTCCTGGCTGCAGTCCTCTAACTAGGGGAACATTCAGTTTTCTAAGAACAATATCACACTTCTTTCCTTCCAGCTCATGGCAGTTGAATGTCATACCCTTCATGAAAGCAAAGGATGCAAAGCAGTTACAAATATTTGTGAAGAAAATAGCAGGCAATATCTCTCTTCCTTGCAAGTTGCAAATACTAATATATTCACCAATTATAGCTCACAACAAAGAGAAAATTGCACTGCTGTACCTTGAGACCAGAGCTGTTTTATTACTGCTGCATTTTATTCAGGACGGCCTAAAACCTGTTTTACTCTAATGAATACCACAGGCCAAGTTTTCAACAGCTTTAAGCCTGCTGGGCATATGGTGGCACTGCATTTCTTTATACAAACACTATCTTCAATTCTCTGTAGCAACCTGGGGCAGTGTATGTGTGGAAATACCATGGTAAGTGGAATATCTGTTAGAAAAAGAAGGTCATCTCAATGCTGATGATGTTTAAGCTTGAGAGCTCTACATCTCTCTTCAAGCACAAACTTTTCAAGGATGCAGTTTGTATTGCCACAGAAATTGATGGCTTTTCCTGCACAGTATTTTCTACTACTTTCTAGTACTTATTTAAATTACATCTTCATTTTACTGAATTCAGCATCAATGAAACAAAATGTCTGTCATTTTTTTAGGCAAATATAATTCCCTTTTTTCATGCTATTTGTATGAAACTTTGTTCAAATTCAGTTACATGAGGACATATTTTTCAAGTAGAACAAACTGTTTATTTTAAAATATATCATGATTTTTGTATTTTTCAGGACTGATGATTACCAGTACAACAAAATCTTGCTGTCATAGCTTCCTTTGCACATTAGCAACACTGGCTTGCTGTTTTTGGTGCAAAGTATTGCATCAATTCCAGTGAAGCTATTGGAAAATAGACTGCACAACTTATTGAAATGAATTTTGGGGAAAAAAAGTGACACAGTAATTTATTAAATGCATTCTTGACTGTGATTGTGTGAAAAATCTTAACCATTTACTTACATAGTAGCTATCTATCTGTCTGGACTTAAAGTGAAGATATTGGTGAAGTTTAAAAAAGAGTTTAAAAAAAGTGTTCTCATAATGATCCAAACCTCACACCTTAATCTTCAATCTCTTCATCTCTGTATTTCAAAATGCATTGTTATTATTTTACTTGGGTTTCTTATGCAGGATAAAATCAAATCCGATAAAAATAATGAGCAAGAATTCTGATTCTAATATTAGTATAAGGAGTAGCCTCCTTTTTATCCTTAAAGACATTTGTTCAAGTCCAGTCCACATGGTAGCCACTGAAAGTAATTATCTCTGAATGATTAATGAGAAATGAATTGGTAGTCTCAGTCCATTTCCCAACACAAATCATAAAACTCAACATCAAAACTATTGTTAATTAATTATGCCAGCATAGAAACCAAGATTTAAATGTTCTTGAATGGATCACTATTTTAAGATCGAACACAGTACTGCCAGTTTATGACTGAGGCATTTCTGAATTTGCACTGTCTCTCCTACTCCTACAGTAGCTGCATTTACTTACTTCAGACTGACATATTTCTTAACCACTGGCTTCAAATTTCATTTATTTTTCATTCTCAACTACAGATTGCATTTTAATTTTCAAAGTATTTACAGGTGCTGTACAAAAAAAGCATATGATGTGTTGTATACAAAGAAGCCTTTCCTAGGCAATTGGGACCAGTATCTGGCAATTTATTTATGTTATTATATAAGCCTTTATTAAACAGGTGGACTCCAGATGGAGAGTACCTATTGGTTCAAGAAAAGGATAGAATTAGGGTGAATTATCCATTCTGTGCAGTCCCTTCATACAGATTACTCCTGGCTCTCTCTGCAGCTCAGTTTCCTACACCTGAAAAGAGAGAAAATATTTACATTCTGAATCTTGAAAGGCTCTTTCAAATGTAGGCCAAATGAGACTTTGAGGAGAAACAAATTAGTTAAGAAACTAAATACTCAGTCCTCTTGATATAATTTTTTAATCACAGATGTTTGGACCTACACATGACAGTGGAGAGAGGAGGGAAATGTTATTGCAAATATGTTTGGTATAGTTAACTGTATTATAAACAAATCCATACTCACAGGTCCAAACAGTCTAGGAGATTATGTTCTGTGGGTATCTTACTCTGGGATGAAAATTTTAAAATGAAAAAGGCTACCACTGTTTTCATCTTTTTCACCTGGAATTCCTGGCCTGAATTCTGTATTTCCTACACAGGTCACAAAACCCTTATGGGAAAAGGACAAAAAACCAACATACCAAAAACCCCAACCCAAAACACAAAAAAACCCCAGCCCAAACTGCTGCAGCTTTCACATTCAGCAAAAGCTTTTATGCCTTAGGACAGAATAAAGGATATGTAACTCATTGTTAGATTGCAAGAAGATTAAAAGAAAGCGCTCTACTGAGAACCTGTATAATGATGGCTCCAAGGACACACAAGGAATTTGTTCCACATGTACGCATCAGGGTTTGTTAATTTTGCTGTCACCCACAGGGACTATTCTCTTTCAGCTCGTATTTAAAAAAAAAAAATTATCAGAGACAAGGAGTCTGAGTCTTATTTCGCATTTTGAAGAATAAGTTAATAGCAAATCACATAAAATGTTTATAGAGTTAGTTTACTGAGAAGGAATTCGGTGCAAATTTTCAGTTTGAAATATAGAAATACATGGCATTTCCCCTTCAGTGAATTCAATGCAACTCAGCAATTCGAGTACTTTGTATGTGGAGACAAGTGTCAAAGGTCATGTACAACAGCATAAGAATATCAGTGTCACACTTGAATGAAGATTCCTGATTTATCATCCATGACACATCATTTATTTTTGAAAATTTTCAAGACACAATTTTAGAACTAGGAATATATTTGAGAAGTTTTGTGAGACTTTTTTCTGCTTTGTACTATTTCCAATGACCTACAAAATGTGCTCCGTTAGAGTGGAAGAGAAGAAATTGAAAGAAAACTATAAAGTTTAAAAGCCATTCTGAGAGGCAGAAGAATGAAAGAGAATGAGTTCATTTATCACCACTGAGTAAAGGGTAAAATGCATAGCAGGAAAGAGAAAAAGTCCTTAAGAGATGTTGAAGGAAATGATCCTTTTGAGATATAGCTGTCTAGCTTTACAGAAAAACAACATATGCATACAGTTTACTGGTTTTGAGTTGTGTTTTCACTCTTTCTGTTTAAATGCTTTATAGAATTAAGATTCATTTAAGATATCAGGAAGGGATGGTTATTGGCTATTTCATATATCTCCAGGTAATTTTCCCAGACTAAGCAGAACATTATAAAAATCTTAAAAATACTAAATATCAGGAGTAAATCACAGAGATTTGTCATTATTTCCATAGCAACAGCCAAAAAAAAAAAAAAAAAACAGCAGAGAGATTCTGAATAGATATTTATTAGCTTAAGGTATTACAGAACTAAAGAGAACTGTTGTTAAATTAACCCAAATGAATGATTTACTCTATGTCTATAGCTTCTTATCAAGATATTGGTGTATAACTAGGAGGGAAATGGAAAAACTAGAGAAGATAGTATTCACATTTCTACATTATATCTACCTGTTTCTGGATTTTATTCCTCTGTGAACTCCTATTAAACCTGAATTCCAAAAGGAAAGGCACCATATTCAATAAGGAAGCCAAGAGTATCTACTTGTTTTTATTTATTTAGCAAAAAAATATTAAATTTCTGCATATACATAGTGCATGCCAGGTTAGATTTGTCTGGGTGACAGGTTACCACCAAGCCACTTTTTCACTCATTGTCTTCAATGGAACAGGGGAAGAAAATAAGATGAAAAAGCCTATGGGTTCACAGGACAATCACTTACCAGTTACTGCCACAGGCAAAAAAGACTTTATTTGGAGAAAAATAATTTAAGCCATTTCTAATTGTAAATAGAGAGGGGCTGTGCTTTGGATATGTGCTGAAAACTGTTGGTAGTTCAGGGATGTTTTAGTTATTGCCGAGCAGTGCTTACACAGAGACAAGATCTCCTCTGCTTCTCTCACCACCCCTCCACTGAGGTGGCCCAGGGTGCACAAGGGTTTGGGAGGGGACACAGTTGGGACAGCTGACCCCAAATGACTAGAGGGATATTTCATACCATATGGCATCATGCTCAGCATTTAAACCTGCAGGAAGAAGAGAGAAGGTGGGAGCAGGACATTTGTAATGATGTCACAAAACCTTTATGTGTGCTGGAGCCCTGATTTCATTTAGATGGTTGAACAACTTCCTGCCTATGGAAAGTAATGAATTAATTCTTTGTTTTGCCTTGCTTGTGCATGCAGCTTTTTCTTTACCTATTAAACTGTCTTTACATGAATCAATGAATTTTCTCATTTTTACTCCTCTGATTCTCTCCCCAACTCACTGGGCAGGGATAGGGGTGATTGGGATGATGGGATGGGATGGGATGGGATGGGATGGGATGGGATGGGATGGGATGGGATGGGATGGGATGGGATGGGATGGGATGGGATGGGATGGGATGGGATGGGATGGGATGGGATGAGTGAACTGTTGTGTAGTTTTTAGCTTCTGGCTGAGTTTAACCATGATATGCTGTTACTTTGCTCCAGCATACGTTTCCTTTCATGGGATACACTCCTTCATTGACTTCTCCGTCATGGGTCCTTTCTAAAGATTCCAGCGCTTCAAGAACTGCTTCAGACTGTGTCCTTTCCATGGAGTGCATTCCTTCAGGCATGGACTGCTCAACTGGGTCTTCCAAGAGTCACCAGTCTTGCCAGCAAGCCCGCTCCAACGTTGGCTCCTCTCCCTGGGCTTCAGCTTCTGACAAGAGCCTGCTCCTGGGTGGGCTATCCATGGTCTGCAGCTTCCTTCAGGCATCCACCTGCTATGGCACTACAGCTTGTGTCCTGCACAAGCTGTAGTATGGACATCTGATCCAAGGCTGCAGGAGGATAGCCTATCTCATGCACTTCATCACAGGCTGCTCAGGTGTCTCGAGCACTTCCTCCCCCTCTTCTGCACTGCCCTTCGTGTCTGCAGGACTGTTTCTCTCATGTTTTTTCTCACTCCTTAAATACACCTTCCCTGAGATGCCACTCCCTTGGCTGTGGGGCTAAGCTGTGCCCTGTGGTTGGTGGGTTGGAGACAGATGGAATTTTCTGTGTCCAGCACGGTGCAGTCCCAGATCCTCCTCACCCCTGCCTGGGCCTGACAGAGGCAGGCCTGGGCACCTGCATCCTATAAAAGAAGTAATAAACAAGTATGCTTATAAACGGATACTAAAAAATAAAACTTCTGACTTAATTTGAAAACAATTTACCACCAACCACCAAGATGAACAGTTTAAAACCAGAACCATTCATGTAGTAGGGAACCTTGTGCACAGCAGCTCCTTATAGCCTTTAAGGGGTAATTGACTATGATTATGGTTTCTAGGTGATCAGAGCAGAGCCAGTGGGAGACTGAGTTGTTCAGAAAAACAGGAAAGACATTTGAGGACATGATTTGTTTTGAAAGAGCTCAGTGCATAAGACATAAAAAAAAGCTAATAATTTTTGCAGCTTTCAGCTTTTCTCACAGGCATGTAATTATAAACTTATGATACTGTTAGTATAGTAGTGCTTTTGCTATTGATCAACAACTGGTTAAAAATTGCATTTCAAAGTTTTTAGAATCATACTGATTTCAATTTCACTATGAAAATCTTCTGACAGGCTTTCTATCTCAAAAGGAAATTAATGGACCTTTTTGAAAACACAGCTCCTTGTTTGCATTGATTTTAGCTGTGATTATTTCACTGTCTAGACAAAAAACCCCCTTCTAACGTGAC
Source organism: Monarcha castaneiventris obscurior (assembly GCA_026261815.1). Taxonomy (NCBI): domain Eukaryota; kingdom Metazoa; phylum Chordata; class Aves; order Passeriformes; family Monarchidae; genus Monarcha; species Monarcha castaneiventris. The sequence continues at coordinate 5,279,299 of JAMPIT010000510.1, read as the reverse complement.
CAAGGGCTGTTCTCTAACAGCTTTTTGTTGAAGTGTGCATGAAGAAGGAAAGCTGGAACGAAATGACTCCAAAAGTACAATGGTGCACAGCAAAAAGAAATCTTAATTTCAGGAACCCTCTCTGAAGATAGTGAGAAAGTTTATTGCAAAACAGGTTGTTTGAAAGAGAAGAAAGTAAAAAAATAAAAGCTGACATTGGTGACAGGGAAAAAAGAAAAAGCTGTACTTTTTGTATTTGGGTCTTATTTATATGTGTTATTTCAGGACTGAGATATTACAGGCAGAAAACAAATGTATTCTTCACTGCCATTCTATTGATACTCCCAGGTGAGTCATTTCATCTTTTATATAGTCCTGCTGATAAATCAATGAAGTTCCACTTCAGCAAGTCAATATACGCTGAAATGTTGCAATTAAATTTTTGGTCATACTATAGAAATGCATGCGTTGGATGAATATTGAACTAGCATTTATAAGGAAATGAGCGGACGGGCATGAAATACACAGTTCCATACACATCATCAGATAAAGGTGTCCTCAGTAGCTACACTATCTTTTCTTATAACTCTTTAATGAATTTGTGTTAAAAATAACAAAGAATATTAATAGAGTTATGAAAAAATAAGACTGAAAGAAATTTGAAGATGTTATCTACTCTATTCCTGTAATACACAGTCAACTATATTTTTCCTATTATTATAAAATGTTTATTTATGTTTTACAGATTTCTATTAATGAAGGGTTTGGAGCATATGCCCCTCTCCCCCAGTCTATTGAAAATGCTATACAGTTTTTATGTACTGAGAAGTTCTGTTTGAAGCTTTTTCTTTTATCATTTCCAGAGTCAGTTGTCTATATATCTGCAGTCAAATTATTTTAGGAAGTGGTAGGTAAACATCAGTGTTGCCAAACTCAAAATGGGCACCAGAACCCTGCTACTGAGATGTCTGTGTGTGCCAGCACTTTGGCATTTCTACTTGTGGAAATATGTATAGTCAGACAAACAATTCCGGTTTATTACCCTGACTTAGACTGTGGAGATCACAGGCAAGGCTGTCCAATGGGGATCCCCAGACAGTACCAATCACATAACTGGCTATCTCTTTCCCATTTCTTGACTCTCCTTCTAGTTGTCCTCATAGCTCCCTTTCCCCTTCTTGGTCTGCTCTCAAGCATGTAACTCTCATTTAATTATTTTTCCTCTTTAGTCTCAATTTTGCTACATATATACCCAAATTTTCTATTTCTTTTATCATTACCAAGGTAATCTCTGACCTTTATGGTATTACAAGATCTAGTTATTAAGGTACTGTTGACATCAGAAAATTCTACTTCTATAAAGGTCCCCAGTATCCCCTGCCAGCAGTCTGTGATATTTAGTCAATTCTCACATAACTGCCCCCTAAGCAACTGTGAAATGTGATGGTCCTGCGTTGTGCAATCATTAACATTTGCCAGCTGTTGCACTGTTGTCTATTACATCCAAAAATTCCTCGTGTCACAACCAGTAGTTTTTCATATCCTGTTCAGTCAGCTTAATATCAGGCCAGGTCACAGTCAGTGACTCACTTACTTGCCTACCACTGTAGCCTAAATTATTCTCCTTTATTGGGGGTAAGGAGCATGTGAAGTTCATAATCCTAACATTTAGCCATAAAGAATGCAAAGCTTACAAATTCCATTACTCTAGTCTCAACAAGAGAGTCTATAGCCTCACTACAGCATAGAGCATTTCTTATTGCCAGCTTAGTGAGAAATATAATTTTTGTCTTTATACATTAAAGCATGTTAAAATATACCCAATATCCAACTTCCTTAACTCCAGGAATACCTTTCTGTGGTTCATTAGCTAAATCACAAAAAGTACTGGCAAAAGGCTTCAGAGGCACTCTTTTGAATTTATGTGAAATCACTGGAATATCAACTGCAGCTATCACACTGTTTATGATCTGTGATACTTCCACAAAGACAAATTCTTTCTCAGCAAGCAGAACCAGAGATGTCCTGTAGTGTGTGCAGCAAAATTGGTTTTGTTGATTAGTTAGCTCATGCAGTAAACAAAACATTGAGTTCTCAACCAAAACCTCAGGCTGTGAAAGTCACTTTACAGTTAAGTTCACAGCTAAGTGTTGTTACAATACTTATGCCTTACCATAAATATTCTCTAACCACCCTTTTTTTTCCCAGCAGTTTCATCTTAAATTTTGCCTATGCTTATGGCATAAATCTCGTTACTCATCAAATAAAAAAAGCATGCAGAATATAAATTTATTAGACCATTGTTGAATATCTACTATTTTGAAGAAATGATGCAAAAATTGAATAAAATCAGTATTCTGCCCATTAAAGGAAAAATACATAATTGAAAATAGGAGTCTTTTTGATTGCTTTTTTTCACATGTATATCTTCAGCAGTACCTAAATGAAACTTTGCATAAAACTTCTTCTGCTCTTTTTGTTGTTGGGATCATGGTTAGAAATTAAGCAGGAAGAGAAAGGCCTTGTTAAAGAACTACCTTCCACAGTTCTCTTCTGGGCAGAGACTAGAAATCAGTAGTCAAGGAAGGCGGCTTGCTTTCCCTCCAAACAAGCGGCTGAGAAAGTACTAATGGCTCTGGAGAAAGGTGAAAGAATTTACCATCAAATTATCACTGACATTATTAGACTAGATCTGTACTTCCCCATTTGTGGGAAACCTGTTATCTGAGACCTGGAATGGTCCAAAGATCTATTGATGTATTGGAAGAAAAGTTCAGAGGGGTGGCTGAGTCTACACAGGTACTTGATTCATGGAGAAAATAAAGTCAAAGTTACAGCAAAACAAAGAATTACTTCTGTGATTTCAAGTATCTTTCTACATATATCAAGTAACATGGTTTAAAACAGATTAGGATTAGAAATTTGTGGATTTATTAACATGATTTATCAATGCAATTCATCAGTAGTCAGTGAACTATACATCCATGAAAAATATCATCAATAAAGCAAATAAATGCCAATACTATAAACTGAAAAAAATATTAATAAAAACTTACAGTTTTCTAAAGGCTCCTCTGCAGTTATCTAGAAAATATTTTTATGGCTGTTCAGTTCCAATGATTTGTCCAGTTACATCCACATTTCAAATAATTTATAGATGTGGTAAAACCCTGCTTCACACTTTCACTGCACAGAAGGTTTTAAGAACAGTCATTTCCATGGGGGGAAGAATGAGACGGGGCTGAGTCTACAGTGGGTGGTCAGCATCTCAAATAATTTACAAGGAGAGATGTGATGATAATTATGGTTTCTAATTTTTTGCTCCAGAATCAGATTCTAATCATTTTTCCATGTTGCGAACACACTCTTCACCTTGTTTTGTCTTCATTGTTCTACAAATTCATCCTGCATCTGAATTTACTGTATCAAATTAATGGGTTTTATGGATGTTAATGTAAGTAATGCATGAAAAAAATAAAAGTGGAAAAAAACAATAACCATCTATTTATCTAACTGCATTCAGGTAATTTATCCTTTTTCCAGGTCAAGAACTAAAATAAATCTAAAGATGCCTGGGTTAGAACCAGGGGAAGAAGGTTTTGGGTTCAAGTATTTTTTCTAAGCCACACCATGAGCTGAAAATATTTTGCAGAATAAAAGCCAGATGAAGTTTGAATTGAGGAATGAGATAAAAAAGCCAAAATGTTCAGACTTATAAAAATTTGTATTAAATTAGCTGCTTCCTGGAGTAGAATTCAAAAGACAAGCATCTTTGTTTCATAGATAGCAAATGGGCAAAGTTTCTAGGCTATTAAAGCTACTCACCACTTCCAGTACCATACTACAAAAATGCCAAAATCAGTCAATGAGAAGTATGCCACTATGTCATTTTTTTTACTCCTCAGCCTGATGCCTGCTTGAAACTCACAGTCATTACTTACAAGTTGATTGTACATTTAAGACCTTAAAAAAGGAACAATTTTTTCCTTTTCCTCTTTTAAGGATAGAGAGGCATGTAAAGAGAGAAGTGAAAGACAGGAGTGCTATTCAGAGAGATCTCAACAAGGTGGAGAAGTGGGCTGTCAGGAATGTAAATTACAAAGGGAATTGTGAAGTCCTGTATCTGGAGAGGAATAACCCAGCATACCAATATGAGCTGGAGTCAACCATCAGGAAAACATTCTTTCAGTGAAGGATCTGAGAGCTGAGCATGCACGTGGGCCAGGAGTTGCCTAAGTAGGGAAAAAGGTCATCTGTACCCTGGGCTGTATTAGCAAGATGGTGGACAGAGCAGGGAAGAACATCTTCAAAATCCACTGTACCATATTCAAGAATGAATAACCCTAGAGGTGTCCGACAGCTGGTACCGAGTAGTTTTTATCCTTCAGGAAGGACCCCTTCCTGAAGGACTTTGCCACTGCTTAAAAATTCTTTGATAAAAACAAGGTCTAAAATACCAATAAGTCTCTCATCCAAACACTGTGCTTCTTTTTGGGTGGGTTTTGTGGGTTTTTTTGTGGTGATTTTGGGGGGGGGGGGGGTGTTTGGTTAGTCAGTTGGTTTGGGTTGGGGTTTTGTTTGTTTATGTTTGGTTTGGTTTGGAGTTTTTTAAGTTTTGTTTCTATTCTCTGTAACTGCAACCTATTTCCTTGTAGTCCTCTCTGCCTACAGCTTTGTCTTTCATTTTATTCTGCTAAAATAATGCATGATCCCATTGATTTTAATAGTATGGGGGTCAAAATAGTGAAATATCTATTTATCATCAAATCTATTAACACTAAAAAATGCCAATAACTTTTGTTTAAATTAACTTCACAAGTATTTTCCACCATCAAAACAATTTGCAAAACCGGTACTTTGTGGCTTAGCTGCAGGAAATGTATGTGTTTCTGTATAGTGACTGACTCAATATAATACTTCTGTGGAGTGAGATTCAAAAATGTATACCTACCCAAAAGGAGACAAGAAGTTCTAATTTCGTCTTAGTATTTGCTCTAATTCACTTTTAATCATTCAAGATAGATGATATCTTGATATATTCCCTTTTTTTCACCCAATTTGACATTTCTCTCTGAAGGAACTGACTTCAAACTTTTATTTCTGTACATTAGCTTCTCAATTTAGCAAGTGGTAAGATTTTATTTGTCTTGTGGATGGATTAAATAAATCTTCTTTCTAGAAAACTAACAAAATAAATCCTGCTGGTTTAGAGAAAACAAAAATCTAAATAAGCCTCATAAAAATGACCACATTTATTGCGTGTTTAACTTAAGTCAAGTCAAAGATCCTAAGCTTCATGACAGGCTTAATCTCACTAACTAAAATGCCCAGAAGCTTGCCTCTTCTGAACATCTTCAAGAATAATTTGCTCTCTCTCCCTCAGTGAATATACCTTTCTGAAAACTATTGTTTCTATAAACCATACTCCATCAAATCAATGAATCTTGAAATGCCTTAGGACTTCTGTAGTATACTCTCCAGTATAATTTTCCCATGCAAAAATAAAGTTTCAAAATATTTTGATCATTCATTCTTTGACATATCCATTATCCAATTACTCATTTACAGTGGCACGATATAGTCTTATCCTCCTGCTATTAACTCGGAAATCCTTTTCTTTACTTTTTTCAAAGTTTGAGCTTTGGGAAGAGTAACAGAGACTCCTGTGATGGTGAAGCCTGGAAGTTCATGATTTCTGGCACCAGGAAGACAGCTCCTGCTCCATCTGCAGAGTCCCAGCTACAGAATAGAGTCAGTGACTTGATTGCAGAAGAAGGTCCCTGAAACCCCCGGAACATGGAAGCCAGGATGTTTTTCTCATCAGTCTTGCCAGTGAGGAGAAGGGTTGTGAAACTGATTGTGCAGCAGGTGTCAGAACAAAGGTTTTGGTTGGTATAATCATGCTGGGTAGGTGAAAAGAGGGAATTGCTCTTTATGTGTAAGAAGCAGGACTGCATGGAGATTTGCATAGGGACAGATGATGAGCCAGTTGAGACCTTACAAGTCAAGGCTGGCAAGCAGAGCAGCAGGGATGATGTGATATTGCAGGTATCTGCTGTAGACTGCCTAATCAGGAAGAAATAGATATTTCACAATCACTAGCTTTGATCCTTATGTGTGGCATAACCACCCTGAATTCTCCTGTAAGGACAGCACAGAAAGACAAAAGCAATTAAGGAGTATATTGACAACAGCTTCCTGTCACATGTGGTTGAGGAACTGGTGAGTGAAGACATGTTGCTGGTCCTCAGACTTACAAACAAGAAAACAGTAGTTGAACGTGTGAAGGCTGCAGGCAGATTTGTCTGCTGCAACAATGAAAATGTGGATGTCCTGAGAAGAGGGAAAAAAAATAAAAAATAGGACAAAATATCACTTCATTTCAGGAGATCAGATTTTGGACTCTTCAGGAAATGTCTTTTAAGAGCCCAATACAATATGGCTTGGGGCAAGAAGGCTCTATAGAGAGATCTAAACCAGTGGTCCTAGGCCAATTGAATGAGGTCCAACAAGGTCAAGTGCTACAACCTGCTCTTGGGTCACAACAACCTCATGCAACACTACAACTGAGGAACAGTGTTTGGAAAGATGCCCGGTAGGAAAGGACCTGGGGCTACAGGTGAGCAGCCAGCTGAACATGAGCCATCTTGTGCCCAGGTGGCCATGAAGGCTAAGGGCATCCTGGCCTGTATCAGCAATAGTGTGGCCAGCAGAAGGGCAGATTGTCTGCCTTCATTCAGTGGTGTTGAGGTGGTACCTTGAATACTGTGTCCAGTTCTGAGCCCCTCAGTATGACAAGGACATTGAAGTGCTGGAGCATGTCCAGAGACGGGCAACAGACCTGGTGGAGTGTCTGGAGCTCAAGCCTCATAACACACAACTGAAGGAACTGGGTGCTCAGGGCACTGGGCTGCAGCACCCTCACCTCTCTTGGACTGTAAGATCTCTCTCTCAGTACTTGTTCCTAACATAACAATCGTGTGTCCCTCAGACTGCAATCTGGATTTCTTATCTGTCAACAGACTTTTTGACAGACCTTTCTTAGTACTCTGAGCTAAGTTTATAAAGCTGTGCCATGTCTCAGGTGGGTCCTGGATCCCCAAAACCTCTGTGTGGCAGGCTTGCAGCAGGGGTCACAGAGTCTGGGTTGCCGTATACTCCCTCGTTAACCTTCTGGATGGCTTCCTCTTTTCTAATTACTGCCTTGGTACTTACACCTTATATTTGGTTTTACAGATAAGACCTAAATATACTACCTTGGTTTCAATGTATTTCCTTATTGTCTTTTTTTTTCTAAAAAAGCATACTAATTATCCAGGTTTGAGACAAATTCAGAGGAACGTCCGAAATGAACATCCTCTGACAGAAGGCAGGTCTCAGGTGCTCCTCCCCGACCAGGTTTGGGAAGAAATTCCTTGCAGGAAAGTGAAAGGAAAAAAAAACCTATTTATTTAACAAACACAATGCACACAGGCATGGGAAAAGAATAATGCTAAATAACAAAACCTCTCACTGTGGAGAGAACCTGGGTAGATTTCAGAGTCCTTTGTGGATGAGGCTTTCTACTCTCCAGAGCTGGGGTTCAGCATGGGCCCCTCTGGGCCTTAGTGGAAAGGCCTCCCAGTGAAGTTCTGATGTTCTGAACAGTTCCAGAAGAGAAGAAGAAAAAACAAAGTCCCAGGGCTCCGTACTTTAGCTAATGAACAAAAACTAGCTAAAAAACCAAAAGGAATGTAATTCTCTTCCCTGCTACAGAAGTGGAGCAGCCAGGCAGGAGAAGCCAGCAAGCTTATCTTTTTTTCTGAACACAGCGCTGGAAGAATTCCACCGGCTCTCCCCTCTCTCCCTTAGATAGCTTTAAAGGCACAGAGAGGCACAGGATTCATGTCTGGGCATAGAGCAGATGATAGGGAATACAGTATCATACAGTCGCCCCAGGACACTAATTGATTTGCCCAAACTCATGAACAGAAACCATTGCCCAAAGAGATGGGTAGACCTCTGAAAGGTAGGAGTATGGGAACCTTTTCAGGACAAAAGAAACAGTGATAATTCTGGGTATTTTGTTCCTGAAAACACAGTATTTTCTGCCATTACATGTTAAGTAAACTTTAGCGGTTAGTCATCTGTGTAGCTTTAAATAACTCTTTTAAAATTGATTGTGAATGTTTTCAATGAATTATCCTTCATGCTAATTCATACACAAGAAAAAGTATCACCCACAAGCCATACACTTGTTTCCCTTATGCATGCTGAATAGTCTCTGCACCTTGAGAATTCTTCCTCATTTCAATTCTAACTCCCATGAATAAGGGTGTGATAATCTCTATTAACAGAAAAGAATTTAAGACCTGATAGGCAGATATTGGGATCAGATGTGTCATTTGAAACATGCCCTATCAAATAAGGATAAAAGCTGTAAGAAATGTGATAATATTTTATACAAGCATTATTTAGTGTAGACGAAAATAATCTGATGGATAAAACTCAGTCTTCTCTGTGTACCTTTTGTGCCATTCTTTGGTGTCTGTTTACCTCCACATAGGTTTCACGGTAAACCCATTGGGGTTATAAGGATTTTAATTTATACGTAGGCATTTAGGAAAGTCATTCCAGGGATAACAGAACTAGAGTGCACACTGAGACCTCTAAACAGGATCCAGAATGAAAGTTCCACAATTAAGAAAGGTTAGTTTTCTGTCTTCATTTATCATCATTTTCTTTCTGAATATAATTAAGGAAAGCAACATCGGTAGGTGCAGTTTGCGTTCTGGATCTTCTTATAGTCCCAGTTCAGATAAACAATTACTCATAAGATTTGCCTGTGCCAATTTGACCATAACATGTAAAATATGGGAGACAGCTATCCTTTGGTTTGGAGAAGGTATTTTCTATTTTAATTAAGGATCCACATGGGGAGACTTTATTGATAATGGGCCAAATGTGATGTATCAACAGTCAGTAGAAATGTATTTAGACTTCATAATCCATGATATTGATATCAGTTATTTCATAGACTGGAGATTGCCTGTCCCAGAAGTGAATCCTCATATGCAGAGTAGTCACCATGTTCCTAATGTAACTTTTCATAAAATGAAAAAACTATAAAAGAGTTTCTTTTTCTTTTTTTCAGGTTCTTGACATGTGGATTCACTAGCAGATTTATTTCATTGCTAAGGCATAGCAGATCCACATCTAGAAGCTAGATTTACACAGGAAAAAGACATAGTGCCCTCAAGACAGTAGCCAACATTGACACTTGATAACCTTGTTAGCAACCTGAAAAATGCTGAAGATCTTAAAATACAAGAAACTCGGTAAGAGACAAAAAAATGGCCAGAAACACAGCTCACAACAAAATGGTCTGTTATAATGGCATGCAAGGTGTTTACTAGATAAAAGGTGTGATCTCCAGTTTGAGATTTTATGTTGCTTTATTGCATATCGACTATATTGTGTTGACACATAAATATTTTCAGGGAAATATATATAATATTTACAAAAAAATTTGGTTACATGATTATTTTTCCTTTATAAACTCCTTACAGTAAATCCCTTGTAATGTAGTTGCAAGTGGAGGTTGGCAAAAAATTAAAACTGCATCCAGTTAATATATGACTAGAGGATGGGTTTTTCATAAGCAACTCTTTTGCTACTGATGCATTGAAATTATGATAGAAACTGAAATATTTATTCAAAATTTATACTCTTATCATAATACATCAAATGCTACATTTGCTTCAAAAATATTTACCTTGTTTATTTCTAAGTAGCAATATCTTTCCTTTTATTATGAGCTTATTAAGAATGTCATGTAAGTAAAATTTTATTTAAAATCTTGGTGAATATGTTCAACCTCAAGAAATATTTTCATTTATTGCAGCAATGTCACCATAAATGCAGAAATGCAATCTTAGTATTTTTGTCATTTCTACTTCCTACCAATATCTATGGCCAACTTTCCAAAGCCAAAATGTTTACTATTGCATGGAATTGTCTTGATCTGTTTGTCTTTCCCTCTGTGCCATCTGCGATGTCCTGTCCCCATCGCGCCCACATGCCCAAAACCTAGTTTAGTTTCAAATGCTTTTTGAATAAAAAATGTGACCCACCTAAACATCCCACAATAGGGAACAGAAAACTGATCTGGAAAATCTTGAATTTTCTGTGGTTTATGCCTCTATAAACATAAAAGCAGCTTAAAAAAACCCCACCAAAGTGTTTAGTTTGAAAAAGCCTTTAAACAAATAGAAGTATTTATGCTGACACAGTATATACAATGCTTGCAAAGGCACTCTCTATGTACACTGCACAGGCATGCATTGTCACATTATGATGTACCAGATTTATTATTTCAGCCATCTTTTGCTACAAGGTTCAATGTAACAGAGAGCCATGTGCACACAAACTCATCAAACGAGAATGAAATAATAATTCACCTATTTCACTTAAAAACACACACGATGCTATACTGCAGAAGACAACTAAAGCAAGCGAGGCAACATTTTAATCAGGACTATTCCTGTACTAGACATTCCTCTCCATGACCTCACTTCTTGGACCTCCTATTGGACTATCTAATTAGTTTAGAAGCATTTCATTTTATGTTTTTTGTCCTAGGAAAGCCTGCACTGTCATCCAATCTAGGAGCCCAGCTCTTCATTAAATGTGAAATTAGATACTCAGTTAATGAAGCTTTATCTCTCATTTGATGACTGACAGTAAATCTGGTATGTTCTCTGTCTGAATCCCTTAATAGGTTTACAGAGAGTTAACTCTGACTTTGGTCTTCCATTAGCAGCAAGACTTTGCTGGTTTGAATGTTCTGCTTGCTTAATTATTTAGTGGCTCGGTAGCACAGACAGCTTCTACAAAAGCCAAATGATCATACACAGCAACAAATGAACACCATAATCTTAACAAGATTATCATAATAAAGAGTCATCAGAGAAATTAAAATTATCTGCTTTAATTATGAAATTATAACCCCATTAACTCCTCCGCATGAAAAGCAGGAATTGGGGAATAGCAACGAAGAACCCAGAGATGGCTATTATAAAGTCGATAGCAAATTAAAGAGGGGGTGAAGGAATTTGCTGTGTGGGCTCAGATATTGCAGGTAGTTTATTCTGCAGCATATGTTTCCGATAGATTAAGCTTTTCAAAATGAGGCCACAAGAACTGTGGGATTTTTCCTTGTCTTGCCTTTTTTTTGGCCTTTTCTCACCCAGATTGTGTTTACTAGCCTAAGACAAGCTCTGCTGAAAGCTAAAATCTTAAAAGCAGATCCTTGTTTAAATATGCCCAAAGCTGTGAATTATGCCCTAAATAAGTTATTAGAACAATATTGCCACTAATTCATTATTTATGGCTACTTGTTGAAAAGTTGGTAACAGCAAGAGTACTGAATTGACATTTCTAAAGACATTAACATGAAAATGAGGTGAATTTAAAGAGAAAAAATATTCAGTGGGGAAACTTTTACCAAAGTAGCCTTCAATAACGCATATGCTAGCCACATGTTTTTACTTCTGTACAAATGTAATATTCATGACTACTTAATTATTTTTTATATTACTTTGCATGATAAATTTTAAAAGCCTCAACAAAAGGTCTCCTCAAAGTACCTTTACACCTGAAGAAAAATATTTGTTATCATTATCTCATGTGAGTTTATCTTACAAAAACTTTAGGTAATATATATGTTAGTAACAGGTATTGCCCCTCAATTTTAATGGTTTTCTATAAATTCAACAAATTAAAAATGTGAGTATCAGGTAAGCAAATGTGATGCATATAACTTCATTTTTATATAGCTTAAACACTTTAATCTGACAAGAACAGCAGCAAATTTAAAGCTCTCTAAAGGTATGTGAGTGGTGCTTCACAATGTAACCTGACTCTTCTCAGTAGCAGAGCTGTGAAAAAGGGCAAAGGCAAGTTGTGTCTTGGGGAATTCAGACTGGACATTGGGAAAAAAAAATTATCAGCAAGATACTGCATGAAAAAGAATATATGATGAAAAAAGCGATGGGATCTCCTTCCTTGGAGAAATTCAAGATCTTGCTAATCAAAGGCCACAGCTGACATGATCTAGTCCAGAACATAGTGATACTTGGTGTGGCAGGAGCAGGTGATCCTTCAGAGACCACTTCAAAGCACTTTATTTTACATTCTGAAAGTTTCCATTGCTGATCCTTACTGATACTTATCATTCTTTTTTAGCCACTTATGGACACATTAATTAATTTATTAATTTAATTTATTTATCTTGTATGTGTTTGTGTGCACTTTGATTATGTAACTCTGTTTCAAGAGACAGAAGAGAAAATTGCTGGCACAATGGTTAGAGTGGATCCCTAGAAATTAAATCTAATCTCCTGAGCCACAAATCCATACATTTTCTTTTCACAAGGAAGTATCCTTGGGTTACACAATGCAGAGTTCAGGTAGGTGGATATATTGAATTTTCTTGTTTTTTTAAGGATCTCAGGAAAAGATGCTGACTTTTAGCTGGAACAGGCTTGTAGGATCAGCTTTTAGAATTCTTAATACAGTTCACAGATGGAGAGAAGAGACCAAGCCATGAAGACTTGATTATCCTTTTCAGGTCCTGAAAGGTACTATATATATAGAGATAGATATATATATATCCATGTACAGTTTATCCACAAGTTTTTAGTTGAAAAAAAAAAATCACATCTGTAACAACACATACTGTAATGCTACACACATACTGTAAAGCTTTGCAGCATTCTTATAGCTTGTGGTCCATCTTTTTTTAGTTCTTGGGTTTTTTTCTCTTTACTATTAATAGCTTTTTCCATTTTTTTCACACCTATATACTGCTTTCAAATTCTGCTGCCTTCAGCACCACCAACTAGTTTTTAATAAATAATATTTTAACCTCTGGACTCATTTTCCTGTAATGCTTGTTAAATACTGTATAGTCTAGGAATTCTCAGTTTAAATTGTTTTTATCATTACTATATGCACGCTTTTTCTAAATCTGGAGAGGCCTTCAATCCCACCAGACATAAAAAGCTTTAACAATTATAAGTGAATAAAACAAAGATTACTGACATGTCAGAATGGGAAGTGAAATTGTCTGGATCTGAGATATTACAAAAAAAAAATATTCTCTCCTCTCACCTCCTCCTCCCAATCAGACCGTCTGCAAAATTAGATGCTGTGACAATTTCAAGAAATTATATAAATAAAATAAGTACCAGAAAGCTGATGAACAGCAAGCCTAAGAGACTTTGACAACTGTAACTGTGAGAAGTAAATGCAAGTACTGTGAAAAACAAATATGGATAGCATGACAGAAACAAAATAGGGAGGTAAGTGACAAGTACATCCACTGAGCTGCCACAAATAGCGATTATATCATAATGATCAAAAGACAAGCTGGAAAACATAAGAAACAATGCTTCATTGAAGGAAACAAAGTAAATGATCCTGATACAAACTCAAAACCAGACCTTCGTTTCACTGCAAATTGTAGCAATAGCAGAAGCAGCAGCTGTATTGCATAAAAGTGTCCTTGCCAGTAGCAAGAATAGTGGTTTACATAGCACACAAGTGGGAGATTAAAAGAAAATGGAATACAAAACCATTCAAAACACTGACTACAGAACTGTGAGGGAATAATAAGGTAAAGAAATGTATGACTCATAACAGCAAAATACATAGAAGAGGTCATGGTGTGAATATGACTGTTTCCTTAGAATATTGCCTTGCCAATAATGACATTTTTAGTCTACAGCAATTACATACAACCAATTAATTTTGCTATAGTAGTGGAATGTTATCTGGGCTTTCAAACCATTTATCATTATTCATTCAAAACAAGAGATTATGTGTGTCTTCTTTGTCTTATGTTTGTCTTCTTCAGAATATTCTGTGATTCTGTGTGATTCAATAAGCTTTATAGCAGCCCACAAAATTTGTAACATCTGCAGTACAGGAAAATTCAGATTATTTCAGGTTTCTGACTAAAAGCCTGAGCATCAGTAGAATGAGCCAAACAGACTTTTGTGTTTAGTGTTTACACTCCTCATAGAACTAATGGAGAGAGATAAATGCTTTTACAAACAAAACCAGAAAACCTGTAGAAATATAGGCACCTGCTTAAAGCAGGTTTTAAAAGAAAACCCTGGCTATAACAACATGTCTGAATTGTTGCTACTCCTCATCATAGGCTCAGGGGTTATGTAAGATATAAAATGTGTTATATTCCTCTGACAGTATATAAGCTTCATTGTTTTTAAGAATGAAGAATTAGAGGAGACCAGATTTTGCATAAAAACTCTGCAGTGAGGCTACTTATGAAGGCAGTTAGAGAACTAGATTTCACCTTTGTCCCCAGACTGAGGCTCTGTTTTACATGTCTATATCCTGAAAGACTTCTTTATTTGTCCAGGCCCTAAGGACACTCAAAGGCTTCATGGTCCCTCCCCAGGATCTTCTGGGGGCCTCCTTCCACCCTGCCCTTGGTCCAGAACCCCAAACTGTCCAGCCCAGGCATCACTCCTTATACCAGGGGAGCCATGCAGCAAGTGCCAGTCTCTGTCTGCAACTCTGGCTCTGCTTGCTGGATGGACCTTAGACTTACAGCCTTGTTTCTGGCCCTGACTTACTTTAAAAAGTAGACATTAAGAAACTGATTCTCATTTATGCTCAGGCTTCTTTAGATCATTTTGGTTATATAAAGGGAACTCATTTTTTGAAGCCTCACCTAAATCATCATAATTTTTTTTTGTTGAACTACAGCTTCCATTACAATTTTCTTTTACATTCAGTTTGAATGTACATTTTCGTATTTGATATCAATCTTAATTCTTTTCTTAATTAACATAATTACTATATAATTAGAAAATCCAAAGAAATACTGAAAAACTGTATTTGGAACTGCCTTTCATTTGCGACTTTAAGTAATACATTGATCATTAATACTTTGTAATATCTTATTTGATAAAAGAATTTTGCATAATTTAACCAATAAGAGCAACAGAAAAATATAAATCAGTCAAGATTTAACAGTTACACCAAATAAATTGGTTCAAATCAGGACAACATAGTCATCTTGTAACAGCGTTTTGCATGAAAACGTATTTTTCCATCCTTCAAGGTATAAAACTGTTGTTCTAACCACCTGACACCTCAGTGAAATATTCTGTTGTGCTATACAATAAGCCAGAAGCAAAGTTTATTTACAAGCTGGGCAAACACATGTTAACTGAAATTCCCTATTCTCTATTAAATGCCTTCAAAAGGATTAAAATATTAATAACAGCTACTCAGAGTGTTAACAAAGAAATTAAGGACATATGGTAAACAAGCAGTTTTCTGAGCTGGAAAAGGGTGATATTTTAGGATCTATAAACATGGGTTTTCCCCGTTTGTATTAATAATATTCTGAAAAGCTAAAATATTTTTTGTACTTATACAACCTCAGAAACAAATAGTTACAATCCTATTGTACACATACTTAGCTAAGAGGTGTGCTTTGATTTTTTTCCTAGTCTTAACTTCTGTGTACAGAAGAAGAAGAAAATCCTCTTGGTATAGGGATAGAAACTTCCAATCTAATAAAGGAATAATGGTGAAATAACAGGAGATGTATCTCACTATGCATAGATCAGAGTGGAATACATGACAATGCATCATCAAAACATGATTATGTATTTATACAGATTAGAGCACTACTTCTGACTCACCTGTGTTTTTGTTCCCTTTACATAAAGCCTAGGACATCCTCTGGTGTCGAAAGATAGGTCTGATTTTCCCCTTTTCTGAAATCAAGTATCATAAGTAGGAATTGACTTCTTAAAGCCTCTCTTGAACTTCTCACTCAAGGAGGTTCCAGATTTTAAGTACAGTTTTTCACTCAAAACCTCTGTTTGAAAACAAAGATGAAACATTTTTGAAGTTAGTACATTTTTCACAGAACAGTGTTTAGCTTTTAAAGTCAGTTCTCATATAAAGCACCATAGAAATTGAGAACGAGTATCTACATAATAATCAACTAGTTTTTCATTATAATTTATTTTTGAAGCATCTCAGAAACAGTTGGTAGTTGTTCAACCATAATGATATTAATCACATAGACTTCTGGTATATGTATTTATATATGTGAATGAACAATTCTCTTCTGTACTTGTTAAATATTAAAATATTAGGACTCCAGTGGTTTGACCTTGGTCAGCAGCCCCACAGTTTAGCCATTCTCTCACTTCCCCTCCCTTCCTCCCTCTGTGGGATGGGGGAGAAATCTGAAAGTGTAAAAGTGAGAAAACTCATGGTTTGAGATAAAAACAGTTTAATAGGTAAAGCAGAAGCTGCCTGCACAGAAAAACAAGGAATTTACCACTTCACATGTTAGGCCACATCCAGGAAAGCAGGGCCCCATCATGTGTAATGATCACTTGGGAAGACAAGCACTGTCACACTGAGCATCCCCTGCTTCCTTCTGCATCTTACAGGTTTATATGCTGAACATGATGCCATGTGGCATGGAATGTCCCTCTGTTGAGTTGGGGTCAGCTGTCCAGACTGTGCCCCATTCCCGCTCCTTGTGCAATCCCAGCCTCCTCACTGGTGGGGTGGGGAGAGAGGCAAAAAAGATCCTTGAGGCTGTGTAAGCACTGCTCAGCAACAGCTAAAACATCCGTATTATTAAAGCTGCTTTTGCTCCCAAACCCAAAACACAGTCCTATGCTGACTACTAGGAAGAAAACTAGCTCTATCCCAGTCAAAACCAGCACATGCTAGCATTGAGTTAATGCAACTAAAGAATAGGATCTTTAGCACTGCATGAACAGGTGATATAGGTTTAAATCAGCTATTGCCTTTTGCCCAGGCCTCTGGCAGCAGGCAGTAGCTGTATTGAGGTGTCCAGCACTCCAAAATCCAGTCTCATTTGCAAGTTCTTTAATAATGGCTGATTCGGTCTATTATAAAATGAATTATTTATTAATAGGCACAAAACTAACAGACATAAGACTTCAAACAGACTATTACTACACAGAGATAAGACAAAAAGGGAATACTAGTATTATACACGTGGGGTTAAAGGTACCATTAAATTTACAGCTAGCTAAGAAATAATATAACTTAGGATCTAATGTTTCTTATCCTCAATTCTTGAAGGGGTGGACATCGAATCCCTTTCTCTCAATTCCCAGGAAAGGGACCTGGAGTTGCATCCAAGACTCCAGGGAGAAATCTTCTCACACCTTTCCGAGGAGTGTGTAAGAGACTTCTGCCTCTGTGATAATTGTGTGGGCTTTTATAGACATAAGAACCATATATTTTAGTCACCAATGTTTATTTTCCTTTATCTTTTTCCACATCTGCTTTCATACCAAGATGTGTACTAAGGGCTGGGTCTCAGACTCTCAGGAGCCTGGAGGTGACCTCCTGCCGGGCTCTCCGCCTCCTTGCTGAGCTATTAATCTGGCCTGAGTTCCTACCTCTTCCAAATGCCCCAGCCATGAGAGAAGGGGGACATCCTGCCACAGAACCACAGGTCAAGTTGCAGGCTGACAGCAGCTTGCAAAGGGAACAAAACTGGGAAGAACTTCAGACAGATTTCCTCAGTGCCGCATATGCAAACAAGAAAGGAGTATCACCTCTGTAGCATTTGTAAAGGAGTATCTCTTTCAAAGGCCTATATACAAGTATACAAAACCAGGAAGATTAAATATCTGCCAGTCAGAAGGGTAGAGCTGTTGGTCTGCATGTGTGAGTTGCTACCTCAAAAAAACCTTGTTTCTCACATATAGCAAAATCAAGAGTAAATCAACACATAAATCCTCCTCTTCTAACTCTCTGAAGAATGGTTGTGGATCAAATGGAATGAACACTGCTCTAGGAAATTGGTCTTTACTAATGGTGAAACAACTGAAAAAAAAAGTAAAAAAAAAAACCACAAAAGAAGAAAAAGTGATATTTCAGTTTTCACATGCACCATGGTTTCTGTGGACATTCAGAAAAAGACTACAAGATGATTCTCTTCCTTCTTCTGAACCCCAGAAATAAACTTCACTTCTTGCAGCTTTTCCTTAATTTCCATATTGTCTCAAACGAATGTATGTATCTGTGAAGATAAGGCATTGGATGGTAAGGACAGGAGGCCTTCATCCAGAAATCAAAATTACAGAGTGTTTTGTTACTTTACACAGTGCAAAGGAAGCTTCAGAAAACAGAACAAGATAAGGATATAAACCCTTAAAAATAAATGATAAAGACAAAATTATCTCAAGGCACCCATTTTGCAACACTAATTTCAATCTATGCTCTTACAACCCTCTGAGGAACAGGAAAATTGAAATTCATCCTTCTGTGATAGACATCCTATTATACTTCATATTAGCTAAAAGGTACAATTCTTTGCCATTTCTGAAGTTCACATCAACATAAATCAGAGGGGAAACACTACGTGGTAGCAATTTTCTGTCAGGGTTTTAGGTATTTTATATGCTGTGTGAAGCTGCTTAGAGAATTGCAATGTTAGAATAAATCCTGGTGGACAGGGTTCAGTGGTTACAAAGCAGGTGAGGTAGCCACAGGTGCATGGTAAATGTAATTTGTCACATTGTTCAGCAGTTTAACACATGAGTAGTTTCACACCATATGTAGTACAAATGCAGACACATACAAACCACCAGCTTGTGCCAGCCTAGCCATTAGTGAAGCCTCTCTACATGAATATGAATCTCTACATGAGTTTTTAACCTTATTTTGATTAATATACAGAAATGTTTAAATGAATCTAGACAAAAATCAATATATGAAAAACACTGGGCAGGGAGGGAGAGGCTACAAATTTACTTGAGAAGAAAATATACCCTTCAACTACAGGTTTAAGAGAAAATTCATCCTGTCTATAATGAATATAGACACAGTACTGTATGAATGAAATAATAGTGATCTATATTATTCTGAGAACAATAAAATAAGATCCCTATCAATTTTTAACTCTGAGGTCTGTTCAAGTAAAATATCACATCTAACACCACTGAAGCTTCTTCCATTGAATAGGATAAATTTAAGCTTTATATGTGGCTTAACTACTAATATCCTTATCTTTCTGTAAGTACAGTCTTGTAATCATATCAAATTCATATGTCATCTCCTTCTTTAAGCTTATAAGCATAGTGTTGCATATCATGGATGACTTAACCTCTTGAAAGTATTCAGAATATGCTAAAAATGTTCAAACAGCTAGCCTGTAACTCAAGAAAAAATAACAACAACATTTTGGTTCAATGTTTCCAGTGTGATAAAATGCAGGCAATATATCTTCATGCTCTCAACTGCTGATTTAATTTCTTTCCAGAATTGGCTTCATGCACACTCTACACTTCATTTCTAGAAAAAGGAGCATGCTTTTGAGAACAGTATTTGATTGATTTACTATCATGTTCCTAGCATTTTCTGACAATGAAAGATATTTATGGCAAAAAAGAAGGTACATTCCCATTAACTGAAGGACTTATGAGCATAGTTCTGAAATTGATAATTTGACCAGTGATTCCTGATGAAAACAGGAGAAAAGTAGATTGTCTAGTGTTTTGTTGAGATTATACTATGGTGTTATTAGTAATTGCTAGTAAATAAAAGCCTGGAAAATTGAATTAAATTACATAAAAATTTAGAATATTTGCTGAAAATAGAATTTTTTTTACTATTATTAAGTTTTATAAGCATGTTATCTTACAGGAGTTAGATAAACACGATACTAGGTAATACTTTTCCTGTATAATCTTGACATATAGTTTGAAAACCAAAATGTATGCCACTGAAAGCCATCTGAAAACAGCATCTTTATATAGGAGAATGAAAATAATTGATAGTGATTCATAATGGAAGACTGACTTTTCTTCAACACTTCAGTGCCGGAAAATTGCAAGACAGTTATTCTAACCTAATTATTTTTAGGTGGTGATAGGACAGAATTTATTACTTTTATAACAATATAATTGTTAGTAGAAGTTAAATAATGACAAGCCTGTATAACCAAGTGCTTCCATTTCCCTAAAATGGCCCTGCTTGCTAAAAAGGCAATGTTTCCAATACAGCATATACTTTTAATGAAATTTATTAGTTGCATATATACATATTAAACTGGACAGGGATCCTTTGAGTTCTTTTCATGTTGCTTGATGAGTAAATTCATTAAGGAAATATGAATTAAGCAGAATATATTTAATGAGGTATGCTAATATGCAGTGATTCTAAACTGCCACAGGGTGGTAGGAGATGCACTTTCCACAACATTTATCTAATTTGCAGAACTAAATGCTTTGCTACATTTCCACATTATTTAACTGCCTTATTGGAACATTTCTGAGTCCTATAGCTCAAGAAGTGTAAACCTAAGTCAAAAGACAGACTTACACCTTTCACACCACCACAGAAAACCTCTTTAAACATTTCCAACAGATGTCTGTTTCCTACCAATATCATATGCAGGATATGTTTTAGCTTGTATTTTTCTATGCCAACTGAATGCTGTGAGTTAATTTGCAGATAACCTTTAGCATTTGTCTAGAGGAAACACTTATGATAAAATACACTCAATATACAGGACAAAAATATCATTTTATGTTCTTCATTCATATGTCAATAGTATCTGAAAGATTCTTTAGATTTAGATCTCTCTTGTGCTTTGATGTGTAAAAATATTTAAGACACTGTGGTTGCATAGAATTTAAAATCTAACTACAGAGTCCTATATGTATTTTACATTTATAACTTTCTTTCCATTACCATTAATTCTGAACATGCCAATCATTCTGGAAGTGTGTTGGTAAATATTTATACTTATGGGTCTTCTATTTAAGTAATCCAGTTACAGAACTACATAAAGTTGCTTTACTGGAGCCATAATAACTCAGAGACACAACACCTTATTGTGAATTCAGTTATTTTGCTTGAATGTTAAATAGCAAGATTTTTTTTTTCAATCACAGTAGTTCAAAGACAATGTGATAGCTGAAAAAAAAAAGAAATTAATTTTTGAAATGATTCTATGGCATATGTGAAAAAAAGAGACAATATAACCCTCAAAGGATAAAAACAAAGGAAGAAAAAATAAAAGTTTGCATTCAAGATGCCTTGAAGGAAAAAAAAAAAAAAAAGGAGAAAGAAAAGAGCCTGACCTTGTTCAATCACTACAAATTTGTGCTACTCAGCTTTAAAAGTCAGGAAATCTTCTAGACAATCTACATTGAACTGAAAGACAGATGATTCAAATGTTCAAGGACTGTGTTATGCAGAGGCTGTCAACAAGTGCCAAGTGAAGTATTTTTTTCCTGATACTTTCAAAGCAGGAGCTTAGAAAATGAAATGACAAGCCATTGAACTTAAATTCTGGTAGATAAGAAATAAGTTTAGCATGCTGTAGCAGATTACTGTTTCTCAGTGACTGATAGCACAACTATGATCACTTAAATTATAATCTTCCAATAGTGGAAGGTCCCTTTTAACATGCCCGTGATGAAAAGAAAAATTTCTATAAAATTGTATAGTAAAAAAAAAAAAAAGTATATGTACAGCTCACTGCAGGTCAAACAGTGTTAAAAGAAAAAACAATGAACACTGTCACTGAGCATGATAGGAATTAAAATCTCTGAAAACACCTCCTTTATAACAATTTATATTTCTCCTAGGATGAGATTAATGAATTTCTGGAGGTGTTTCTCCCTTCACTGTTTATGTAAACAGCCACTAAATTGCTCAGAAGTCTAACCTTTAGATATCTTAAATTAGATGAGATTAAACAATTTGCATATTATATGCACCTAAATGAAAACAAAATGTAGTGCATAATTCAGCCTAGCTCATGATATGCATATTGTAATTCCGGTCCTGATAGGAAATAATTTGGAAAATTTCACAAATGCAAAGTCCAACAATAGCCATTTGAGCTACCTGAACACCGAAAATTATTTTTCAACAAAATGTATAGCAACAAAAAAAAAAGTTTGGCCTGTTTCATGTTTGAGAAAAAAATGTGGTGTATAATTCTTCTTGTTATACCAAAAAAAATTAGGAATAGTCCATATCTATAGTTTCATCTAGGTTGTGGCCTGTTAGTGTTATGCCTTTGTTTCAATAATTACGGGGTTTCTTGTTGTTTATTAGATATTAACATCAAAAATCTTTAATATTTCTTTTATTAAACAGGCACTTTATGATGCCTTTTGCTTAAACATGGTTTTTTTTGTGGACTTTCAAAGATCTAAAAGAAATTTTTTTTTCTAGCTTATATAATCACTATATAATTGCCATTAATCCAGTGTATATAGCTCAGAGACAGGTTTTTATCAGATAGTTTCCTGAGTTCATGCAAGTGATCTCAACAGAAAGGAAAATTAAACCAATAAGAAAGTAAATCTTGAATCTTAAGAACTGTAAAGGATTTGAATTCAATTTAAAACTCTAGAAAATTATTTCTTTAATCAAAGCCAGAAAGTTTTTAGAGTCAAAGCAGTTTTCAAATTATTTGTGTCAGAAGATGCCAATGGCTGTGTTTCAGCCTCTTTTGGATCTTTTTTTGTAGAAAGTAATTTTGGCATTTGTATATAGCATAATATTGGAAGTGTTTAAAAGTATCTCTAACTGTTACAGTGAGCAATAGATAATTTCAAATGTCAAATCTGTCATGTATGGAATAGAGCTTCTTCTAGCCAGTCTCTCTCTTACACGAATGTTACAGTTGGGTTTTTTGGGGAATTTTTCCACTGTTTAAAAAAATATATCTGGCTTCACACTGTAAGGCCCCAGAGCTCACTTGATGAATCTCTTAAAAGGGTTTAAAATTCTTTTATGTACCTTGAGTCAGACACATAGGAGAAAATATCAACAGTATATTCCTCAAGAGGTCAAAACAACAAAAAACTACTGGCAAACTTCAGAAAATCAGAGAACTTTGGCAAAAGTTTAGAGTAATATTCAGTCAACATAAAGCATTTCACAAAGCATTAACTCAGCAAACTCTAAGCCCATTCAACCTAGGAAGCTCCAACCCATCCAATTTTAAGTCACTCAGACTGAGAAGAAGGAAAAAGAGAGAAAGAAAATAGCAACCACTCTCAGTTCCAGCAGTGTCTCAGCTGATGAAAAACCCAAGGGAAGGTAGGGTCAAGACAGGTGCTTGCCTGATGCTCCGGCTTAAGTATTGCTTAGCTTCCCTGGGCCCTTTCCCCAGGTGGGACTTCCTATCTGGTGGCCGCTCAGGAGCTGGGTTAGGGGCTCCAGAGGCAGGTGTGGATCATTGCCTCTGCTATGCCAGGGATTAGCAGCCACTGTGGGGCTGGGATAAAGCTTGGAGGGGTGGGGTGTGCAGAGCAGGGCACTGCCTCACCAGAGCAAGGCCTGACCTTTCCCTTCCACCACACACATGAACCTGAAATGTTTTGAGACAGCAATCCTTCCAGTCTCCCTCACATATAATTTCAAAGTTTTAACAAAACTGAAGATTCAAGCAAATTATATGTTCTTAAGTTATCATCTGCTCAGTATATTTTTAAGTTCCCACCTTGCTTTCTGTGCTCAAAAGATAGTCTTCATATTCTCTTACATGCAGGTATTTCTGCATTCATACACATATATCCAACTAACATCACATTTTTGAATATCAAAGTACTCTGGGAAATACAGGTTTCCAGGAAAATTACCTCAGATACCATTATCATTGTTTCTTGTTCTTTTAACAACTTATCACCAAGGAAACCGGTAGTAGATAAAAAGATAAATACATTCCTTGTGAAAATGCAAAAGAACATTCCCATGAAACATATTATTTCAAGCACTAAATGTTGTTTCACTTTATTTCAGTGTGGAAAGTGAAGGATAATGATTGAAGTGCAACTCCATTCTGTCCAAAGTTATCTTCTCAATTCAACGCTCACAACTATTATTAATATAAATGAGTGATCTATGTTGCACTTCAATTTTTTGGAAAAAAAATCTTTTTTTCAGGTGAGAAGATGGACTTCAGTAAAAGAGGTTTTTCTTTCTTTCTTGTGTAGTACATTAGAAATTTAAGTATTTTCCTGTGAATGGCAGCTGTAACTTCTATCAGCAATGACTATAAGAGAATTCAAAGGAAGTTATATAGCTCTTAAGACTTCCAACTGGGTAAATAGTATAAACTTTAAAGAATTTGGAAACACTGTGGGAAAGCTGACAGCAGTTTTTGGTACATCAAATGCTGATGCTTTGGATGTGTGAGAGAAAAACTAGAGGAAAGAAAGATTGTTACTACGGAAGTAGCTCCAAATACTCAGCTGGGAAGTAGATTATTTTAGCTTGGAGATGTTTCTGGCCTGTGTCACATATGGAATGCCCAGTTCTAGCTCACGCCTTTGAGATTAAAGGTATTATCCAGTCTCACTACTTTCCAGATACTTAGATTAATACTGAAGCAATAAAATGTATATATCCAAAGACACATGCTATGGTGATTTCCAAAAGTCTGATGCTGTTGCTTCTCCTACTTGTTCAGGAATAGCTAAGCTCTACTAAAATAATTTTCTTCCTTCTGCCAGAGGGAATGCAAAATGCCAAGTTAATTCTCAGTGGGAAATAAATGTTTTTTTCATCCATATTTTGAAAATAGAAAAAACCACCCAGGCTTCTCTATAATTGTTTTGCTTCCAGAAGGTGATGCAGCTTCTGAATTGAGCAGGATACAAGCGAAGTCAAAGCATGTGCAAATGCAAGATGTGAATGGGGCTATGCTCTCACTAAGAATCTGTCCTACCATGATATTACCAAAGACTCTGTTAGGAGGCCTTGCACTATGAAATGCCAGTCTGATTGATGTTTGCGCTTCAGTTTCTAGGTCCTCACATACATTGTGTCCATTGTTTCTTGAGAGGGAAAAGAAAAAATAAAAGCAAGATGTATTGTTCTGTTTATTCACACGTGTCACGAGACACAGTTGTTTTTGCTGTTAACTCATTTTTCTTGTCACAAGGCCCAGCGTTGCAGCTTTGCTTGGATGTGGAAGGAATTGTGATTCACCTGCAAACTAGCTATGCCATGAATAAAACAAGTTTCTGTGTTACAAAAGTATAGTAGAACATTGCTTTTACATTTTTATCTTAACTGCTGATTTAAGCTGTGATAGTTTTGGGTCTCAGATAGATTAGATATCATTAAATACTAGTCTTGTCCCTGCACACTACTGAATGTTTGTTTATGCAGTGTGTTGTCTAGAAAACAGGAGCTGGCTCTTAAGGAGCATATACTGTTTTTCCTTTCCCAAGCAAATGTTTGGCTTCTGGAGACCAACCCACAAGAACCAAATCTTTGTTATGTGCTGCAGATAATTTCACCTGTTTATGTGTCTTTTCTCACTGGATTGTATTCTTAAACATTCTAATATATTTAGAGAGAGTACCTGACCAAGATCCTGAAGCATGGTTTGAGCTTCATTTTTAGGTGGATTTGTTTCTGTTTTAGTGTAAGACTGTCTGTAATTCCCTCTTCACAGAAATTTAACTTTTAGCAAAGCATAAATGCACAACATCTCCACTGAACTCCATTTAATAGAAGGAACATGTAACATTGAAAAGTTTTTTCTGTTAAGAAACCTGTTTGCTCACTTTGGGGTCTGATTTACTTTCTGGTAATCCTCATTTACAATGGTCTGGTGATGTTTTCCAGCAGAAAGCTGTCACAAGGGATGAGGTAGTGTATTCGTAAGAATATAGAGTAATCATGAACATAATAATAATAGTAATGTTGATGTTGCATGCATATCTGTTACATAGACATTCACAAATAGACTGTTTTCTGTCCATAAACCATAAAAATTACTTAGGAGATAAGCTATACAATTTCATTTAAAGGAGAAAACAATAAAATTAATTAACTAATTAATTAATATGTATATGTATATATAGAGGTTGTGTATTTGATCCTCTGAAGAAAAGTGGAAGCATTTCATTGAAATTTGTTGTCTTTATCTGAAGGCTAAAATGATTTATGAATGTTTCCCTACATGTCTGAGGAAGTGCAAGGACACAAGACATATTTGTCATCTTGTGTCCAGTGGTGACAGATCCCAGCCTAGGAGTGTTCATTCATTAGCTACGAGTGTAAGATTTTTGCTACCTGAGCAAAAGACAATATTCTGTATCTGTAGGCTAACATATTCACTGAGTCATAGACTCATTTAGGCTAGAAAAGACCTCTGAGATAACTGAGTCCAACCTCTGACTGATCACTACCTTGTCAACTACTCCACAGCACTAAGTGCCATGTCTGGTTCTTCCTTGAACAACTCATGGGATGGTGACCCCACCACCTCCCTTGGCAGTCCGTTACAATGTTTAACAACCCTTTCTGTGAAGAAATTCCTCCTCATGTCTATCTTGAATATCCCCTGGCACAGCTTGAGGCCATATCCTCTTGTCCTGTCACTGGTTGCCAGGGATAAAAGAATGACCCCCAGCTGGTTTCAAACTCCTGCCTCTTATGGATTGGTAAATATTCATGGTAAAAAAGGGTTTTAAATTTCTAACATTCATGGAATTGATTGATTCACAAATAAGTTCAGATAGTAGACTTGCATTACTGGGAATTTGAATCGATGCACTGGGGGTTTCTTTTCCAAGATGCAGAAGACAATTTTATAGTCTTATACAGTCTCAAGACAGAAAATTATACAATCTGAAAATTAATTTGTAGGATGCAAACCTGAAAAGTTTAGCAAGTTTGATACTGCCTCTTTCATTATTATAAAAAAATCCCCAGATAAAATACATTGCAGCAATCACACAGGGATAGGTTGCAATTTTAAAACTTGTTGGTTGCACTCTTTTATTAGCGAGAGATTGTCATTAAACATGCTGGCCAGTTCATTTTCAGAAGAATGCAGGGTTAAGATTTTTCTACACAAGCACCTCAAAGATCTAAATAAGAAATTAGCACACTCTGACATCTATCACAAGTCTATATACACATCAATATTTCCAATAAATGTGAATAAATTTTAATATTTTGATTTTTTTTATTTTATAATCTTCAACATTTTAAACATTTTAATTTGAGTGACTACCCAATGCCCGTGAGTCATTTATATATTATCTGATAAAATTCAAATGAGGCTTATGTATTGATTAAGCAGTGTGACAAACTTCTGTAGAGTTAATATTGTGTATAGTACACAGGTGTGTGACTTCATTAGTTTTAACACAGTTATCTGGAGAAAAAGACAAGCCATTTTCAGCATCCTAATGTTGCAGGAGACACAATTGCCCCAGTTTATTGTAAGAATTTATAACACAGAAAAATACAGGAAAAATAGATAACATCACAGAGAGATGTCACAGGAAAAGTTTATTTTTCATTGTTTAATTTTAGCATATTAAAAAGAAAAAGAAATATTTAAGTGGATTTAAGTATCCTCGTCTGGTTGCTGACACATTGTTGCTGCAGTGCAAAACATCCAGTGCAGTTAGTCATAACGCATTAGGTTAAAGTCTTCTGATGTGTGTGGCCTCACTGCTTCCCAGCATGATGTGTCTGCCATTAGGAATTTCAAATAGAAGCAGCTTTTGAGGACAGACAGATAGATATAGGGAGGGTATTTCATCATTATGGAGCAAGAAGCAATGAAAAGTCTTGTGATGCTAGCAAAAGTACTTCAAATTCACACATATGATCACAAGAATAAAGGACTGGTTTTCTCTGGCTATTTTGCACTTCTACACTGGGTTAACCACAGCAGAAAAACATGGAGCTTTAGATTCTGACTAGTTTTTGAGTTGTTTGTAAATACATTTCCATTTATAGGATTTTCTCCAAGTATTAGTTCTCCCATTCTGATTTTTATTTGTAATGAAGTCTTTTTAAACATAAAGAAGATTCTGTGAAGCAGCTTGTATTAAAAAAAAAAAAAAACTCCAAAAATTGGAATCTGATAAATTCCACAGCCATTGAAAAAAGTCAGTTTGAGAAAGGGTACAAGTCATTCAGACTTTTTAAAATATGTATATGTTTATATCACTTCTCAAGACTAGTGTGTTATAAAATGTCAGTCTTAATTTGTAAAATTCAGAGTAATGGCAAATCAGTGTCAAAAACCCTGCTTGACTGGGCATAATGTAAAAATACAGTTTAGTTTCGAGGAAGTTTGTGGTTTGTCTTTTTATTTTACTTTCATTTTTTTCTCTTTCTGTAGCCACTTCTTAACAGAGAATATCTGCTGCAGAATGATTGGCAATACTAAAATTATATTCTACTTCACCTTTCCACATAACCTTCATTATTTTACTCATTGTGAAACTGTATGTATTGAGAAAGTTTAGACATCATTGGAAAAACAGGATTGTAATCCTTAGACTGAAAGAAGTTATTAATAGAACAGGAAAGGAATAGCACACTTACTTTGAGACCACAGATTACAGTTTTAAATGCTGCTCATCAAGTCTGTTGTGAAAGCTGGCATGCTGGGTAATTTAAAGAAATGTGATCATGTCACCTTTTTTTTTCTTTTGGTCAATAATTACCTGTTCTATTAATTTTAAGACTTTTTTCTTTTTTTAATGGGACCACAATCAAGAAAAGAATATATGCTTCATTTCAGAATGTTGAACAGAGAGAATATAGCTCTTTACCATGGATTTTATGTTTTTTAATAGTCATGAATGTCCTTTAAATTTATTTCTGAATTGCAACAGTCCTCCAGAAGTGTCTAAATAGGAAAATAATCTGCTAAGTCTAATTCCCTTGGGAAAAAAAAAAAAAACAAACAAGGTAATTTCTGTGAAAATTTTCAGTGGGATTTAATGAACCTCAGTGTCACATGTTCCAGTAAAGTTTCAGTGAAGAGATACTAGCAAGAACTATATGGAATAAGTTGATTTCCATTTAAAACTGCCAGACTGAAAAAAAAAAAAATTCTTACCAAATTATTATTGTGCTAAGAGAAATAATAAATGAAAGTAGGAGCAGAGTAAAAAGGGGGTTGGAAGGGGATTTCCCTAATTCTTTATACTGTTAATCAGTATTTCATTTTCCTTTTTATAGCATTCAGTGTCTCTGATATTGAAGTGAATAGTGATTAGAAGTGCTAAACAAATTGAGAAAGCATAGTTTGAAACTTCCATTCACAGAACAAGAAGAAACTTCTAGAATTATCATGAGAAGAAATATCCTTGTGCTGATTTCTGTTCTACAGTATGTGCATGGATTTTATGTATCAAAGATAAATATTTAGCCTGTGAAGTGCTTCTGCTACGTCTTCTATGCTGAAAATCATGAGTTTATATTTTGAAGAATAAGACCTTACTAAGGTCACAGTAGGTTTCCATGTCCATGTCAAGTTTTGAGCCTTCAAACTAATGTGAAGTCTTACAAAGAGTAATAAAAAAAATAGTAATACTTTATCATGATATGTACTTTATCTATATGACCACTGTCATTCAGTTTTAACTATTAATGACAATCCTTCATGGATTGCTATTAAATGATGTCGAGTACATTGCATAAATATACTGTAATTTAGTCAATAATAATTTGCAATAATAATTTGCAATGAATAAATTGCAATTAAATATTTAGTAATTTTTCTGAGAAATTAAAAATGTCCAAAACTCTCCTAATATTGAAAGTGTGGCTTATGGATCAGAATATCAGGGATTCTACAATAAATCTATGTACCACTGAAGAGTTTGAAAACTTCATAAACATGAATGCACTTACTTTAATAACCTAGATCATGATCCCACAAAATATTTCCAGTGATTAAATTCAATGAAGCTTGAATTTATTTTCTTCTGCTCTCCATGGGATTGGTACATGGCAAGAATAATAAAAAAAATGGCCTTAACTCTTCTTGATTTTTTTAGAATTAATTAATACAATATCTTCAATACATTTAATGAAATCCTTGGGGATCTAAATGCTGTTTATTTTGGGACTATCAATGGGATCATAGATCAGATCAAAGAGACACAGCCTCTGTCACAAGCTTTTTGATATGCTAGTTTCACAGAGCTAAATGCTGATCTGAATGCTGTCTGCCTCAGCTGGTCAAACAAAACTAACGAAAGAAAATATTCATTGGCAATATTTTAGAAATTGCTGCTTAAATGATTTTTTTTTTACACTACCAAATGGCTGACTTCTGTTAATGTGCATTTTTCTCAAAGAGCTGTCACAGACCTCCACATGAAGCACACCGTATGGGAAATAGCAGAAAAACAAAATTTAACTGAACTACACCAAAGAAAACAACTCTCCTCCACTCCCCAAAAAAAAAACCAAACAGAAAATTCCAAACCCCAACAGCCAACCAGTCAAAATTTTAAAAAAATTAACCTAAGTTTTAGACATTATTAGAATGAATCCCACATATTTTCCAATTAAAGAGCAAATCACATGCCAAAATGTAATCAATGATTCCTTAATATATTTCTCTCCTCCAATGAACTGTAGATTTTTACCTGCTGCAAGCAAGTTCTGTACTGACTTCTAATACTAAGTTTGATGGAGTAATCAAAGGACCAAATCCAGGAAAAAAGCAACAGCTGCTGCAGAAGGTGAGTGAACAGCTAGTAATCATATTAATGACATTACTAATTTATGTGGTTGATAGAATTTAGAATCAGAGTAAGGACTCATCTGTCATCATTGTATCATCCATCATAACTATGGCGTCCTAAATAATGTGCAGGCTGTTAACAGTTTTAGTTTGTTTTGTTGCTATTCCACTCAATTTGGTTGGGGAATTTTTTTAAAGACTTAGGAAAATCAAACATTTCATGGTGGCAAACATGAATGTGGAATATTTTTCTATCGTAAAGGAGCAGATAAGGTAAGACAAATAATGTAATGTTATTTTTAAAATTAAAAACCATAATAAACCCATGTTTTTTTTTCTTTCCCCCTTCAGCATGTATTTAATATTCTGTCCTTTGTATAGGTTCAGCTGAATTAAAGTAGGCATGTTTCCAAAGTGGCATGCTGGAAGAGACAGATGACTGTAGAATCATGGCTTCTGGCTTTGTAGTGAAAAATACCAGCCCTAGCCTAGTTTCCTTTTGTCTTGGTGTAAGACAGTTTAAAGGGGAACACTCTGAGTTCCCCCCCTTTCTTTTATGCAATCACTTTCCGACAATAAGGAAAAATGAAATACAAGCAGAGCCTTGGCCTTCATCAAAAACTGCCAGGACAGAGAGAGATCCCTGGTCTTCCAGGCTCTGACTTTAAAAGGGACTGTGGCAATGCTCCCCATCCTCAGATTCTGCCCATGGTGCTGGGTCTTAAAAAGACAGTAATGATTTTTGGGTGCGGGGAAAAGATAGATATGGAATAAATAACATGTTGGGTTACCTATGATACCCATCAACTGACATCATTATTTTCTTGAGTCTCTTGAAGTTCGAAATTTCCTTAAACTCTAAATTATCTATTTCTAATGTCAGTGCATTGGAAATATTTGGGTTGTTTTTCCATTCTAAGGTAGACTAGTTAAGTAGTTTCAGCAGTTTCTTCACAGGTAATATGTTTAAGCAAATGATTACTTTATTGAATATAGACGAACAGCTTGTTTAGCATCTGTACAAGTTACGTGGACAAAAGAGATTTGTTTTCTGGGGTAAAGAAGGAACACACAGTCAAATGATGCAGTGCATTGATTGATGACAACATGGAAAATAATAGATTTTTATGCAACCTACTTTACTGTAGTGAGAGGTGTGATTCCGTGTCATCATTATTGATTTTCATTAATGAGGAAAAGTGTCAAAATATACTTTTGACACTATCACTCCTAAAGTCATAACACCATTTTTCTGTATGAACAATTGTTTTTTCCTTTGAATATGTTCATTTCTTTTGCAGTCTAAGACCTGATTATGCATTAGCCTCCACTGCTGAAAACAATAATATCTGTGAGAAAAAACTACCTTCTTTCTTCTGTGTGGGTTGTGTGAAGTTTGAGTTTGTAAAAGCAAACTGGAGACATCTTTTGGCAGAGAAGGACTCTTATGCCTGAGTGGTATAAAACAAAACTCAGTAAGGAGAGTCATGAAAAAGCAAAGATTTGGGACACCCCTGATCTGGTTCCTGTTGTAGCTGTAGCATTCAGTATCATTTTAAACTGTCAGATAGCTTACTTATGGCCATTATCACTCAGAATTTAGAGGGAAAATTCAGAGTTCCACCCTTGTTCCAAATTTTGACTCTTTCCTCCTGTTTCATTTCAGTTCTTTGCTGAGGTAGGTTCACATCCATTCCCATTTTTGAAGGTGGGAGGAGGAGAAAAATTCAACAAAAATTAAATTATGGTACAGTGGATTTCATAGGACATAACTCAGGTGCTTTTATAGCAACATTTAAAACTCTTTATGACCAGATCTTACTATTTTAACCCTTCTTTGTGCATTGTAGTTCTTCCACAGCATGTTTAAAAAAAATAAATTAAAATGTTATACTTGTAAGACATTAAAGAATGCTCCCAATTTTCATAATATTTCCTGCTTGTACTTTGAGAAATAGACTCTGCAAAACAGTGTTTCTGAGCTAGTCCTCCATGTCTGTCATTGGAGATGGCTATACAGACCACAAAATATCAGATTATCTCACTTTTTCAGAGTAGTTGAATGGACTCCATAGATATGAAATCCAAGTCTGCTCCTGCACTTTCCTTCAGTTAACTGTATCTTAAAACAATATCCTCTTTTATAAAGGAACCTTAATATAAGGAGTTTCCATAATGGAATGTCAAGTCTATTCTTAGAACTTTCCAGGGAAATGATTCTGCAACCTCTGTTTCTTATGTTTGTTTCTGAACCAAACTCATTTGTTCTTTTCAGTACACTTTTTGAACTTTCTTTGGAGTTACTTCCCTGTTCGGTCAGGTCAATGGGATCCAGCCTTCTCTAACTGTACAGATTACACAGAATCATGGTTATGTGGACTGAGAGAATGATAAAGAAATATTCTGACCAATTGAATTTTTTCCTGGGGTTACTTTTATATATTTTCTTAGGACAATATTCTTCTGTTTCATTGGCTCCCAGGTAAATTTGAAACTTGCTCAACAGGTTCCTCTATCCTTAACTTTTTCAAAGGGTTACAGTTTGATATGTAGGAGTCACCTTGGGGTTTCAGACTTTTATTAAAAGTGATTCTCAGGGCTTCAACTATAACAGGTCAAGCAACAGTTGCTTAAACATCAGGGAATTGTGAGAAGCTCGAAACAGTTCATGTTAACACAATTCTAGAGAAGTGCTGAGCATGTGCACTGTCAAGTACTTCAAAATAAAATAATAAAAATCCTTAAGTGTTTGCTTTTTTTTATTTAGTAAGCTCCTCAGAGATGATCAAATATGTTTAAAATCCAAATATGTTCTCTTAGTCAATGTATGAAAATAACTTGCATTAGGAGTATAGAAAACTTCAAGGTAAACAAAAAGAAATAAAAGAGTGTACATAAGAGAATTATACATTTGATCTTTGCTGGACAGGTCTTGCTTTTCAGGTTTGACATAAGTTATTGATTAAATTTTGGCAGAAAACTCTGCATAGATCTCTTAATTCTTAAAAAGTTTTCCCATCCATCTTCTGCATAAGTCTTCTTTTTCTTAGCATTCTTCCAGGGTTCAATTAAATTCTTTATTAACATGGCACCTGATTGTTTTGAGAGACTTTGGGATATCTAAAAAACCTGAAATGCATCTTCAGGTGTGACACAGGATTTATTAATATTTTTTGGATTAATGGGTAGTGGTTAGATACTCCACAGCATATAAATAGCACCAAATATGTTTATTTTAACTGATTACTTTGTAACAAATCCTTGCAGTATTCCTTTCTCTTCATTTGCCACTTTTTTATGGACATATAATCTCTAAACCTTTTTTTGCCACCAGATATCATCTGTTGCTTTGAAACCAGACACAACTTCCACTATTTTTCAGTGACTTACATCTGATCTAGTCACTCAAAGAAGTATAGTATATGACTGAAAAGACAGAGCTTAAATAGATAGTATCTGACACACATATTCCCTTCAGTATATGAAATGCAAGTCAAAAAAGAAAAATTGTTGCCATCAGGTTCAAACACACAATGTTGTGGTAAAAGAACTAAAACCCATCTACAATTATTCTAACTGAAATATAAGTCGCCATTGTTATAAACTGTAAATAAATATTTTTTTCCTTTTCAAGTACAGTTAATTCTTTAAAATTAAAATATGATTTAAAATGAAATATCATAGCAATAATTTTGAAAATAACTGACAGGTATATTTGTTTGAGGAATATGTTTCACATTACCAAGGCAAGCTGCATCAACAGCTACAATCTAATTTCACAGCGGGTTCCCACTGGGGGAAAAAAAAGTGTGGAAAAATCTTCTATGCTTTTTTTTTTTTTAAGTGATTTAGATTTTGGAAATCCATTTAAAACTCTGTGGTACTCTGAAAACCATGTAATTCCAGTTTTCATAGTTTTGCCATTCATTCAAAAAGCTTATCTTCTGAAAGAATTATTAGCATTGGTTTTACCACTTTCATGTCATAGGAAAAAAGGCTGTGAAGAAGCCTGATGGTGTGAAAGTTTTACATGCTGTACATTGGCTTATTCTGATAGATAAAATTAAGTTCCTGTGTCATGACTATGACCTGCCTAAAACCCACTATAAATGCATAATAAGAACCAAAGAAATACTGTAACATACACTCTGTATCATCTGGAACATTTTGAGCCTGCATTTCCCTCCTTAGACAATTGCTGAGTCCCTAATTGCAAAAAACTGTGTATTAATATTTTCTATTATTTTGATACTATTATAGAAGTTTAACAAATAATGAATAACAATAATAATTGTGCCCCCACAGTACATTCTTAGAAAGGAAAACAACACACTAAGCCAAAACAAGGATAATTATTTGAGAAGTGGCAGCAATGATAAAATCAGAAGGGAATTGACACATGAATATTCCTATTACAAGAGAAAATGCTTTTGGAAAGGAATGAGCCAGAAAAGGGTATGCAAGAAGCCAAGATGTAAATAAATTAGAAACAGGAACTAAATGTTCCAGTTTGCTACCAAAACAGTTGTTAACTATTTTGTTCCTTAGTGTTTTATATGACATTTTTTCTGTTTCCCTCCAATTAATTTTCCTTATAATGCTATGCAATACATTTTTCATATAATTTTCATTGTTTTTATTTTCAAAGTAGGAGTGATCTCACTTCAAAAGGTGTCTAAA
Organism: Monarcha castaneiventris obscurior; assembly: GCA_026261815.1. Classification (NCBI taxonomy): domain Eukaryota; kingdom Metazoa; phylum Chordata; class Aves; order Passeriformes; family Monarchidae; genus Monarcha; species Monarcha castaneiventris. The sequence goes on along the minus strand of JAMPIT010000510.1, from coordinate 5,244,069 downwards.
AGTTTGGTATTTAGTCTAAGCTAGCCTGTGGGAATACTTTAGAAACCGGAGTTTATACTTCTGCAAAACAGTTGACCTCACCTATCTTAGGACACAGAAAATCATCCTCTGTATTGAAAATGAATTCTCTGTGTCCTAGGTTACAATATAGATGTATTCTATTAGCACGAGCTGTGGGCCATTAGCTGTTATCTCCTGCTATGACCCACCCCTGATAACAGACAAGGGGCCAGCAAGAAACCACTGCATGACTCAGGGACTTATCTCATCCTATTGTGAGATGCTCCGCCCAGGAGGGAGGAGCCAAGCATTCCCACCTGGATATAACCTGGCCTTGGAAGTGCCTGAGTTAGCCCTGTCTACTGGGTTCCCAGAGGACAAGAGCTACCATGGGACCTTCAGCTGGAGACCAGACCTTCCACAGGATCACTGCTTCAACTGAGCTACTTCATCTGGACTGCTACCGCCCCCCTAACAGGATGTCAGGTTGTATCTGACTTTGTCAGTGCTTTTTTTCCTTGTATTATTTCACTTATTTTTAATTTTTTCCTATTAAATTTTACTCCTGACTTGAGATCTCCCACTGGTTTGTTTTCAAACCAACACATTCTGTAAGCAGCATTTGTTGTTTTTTTTTTTAAAGTCATGTTGTTATCTCAACATAAATGCTAATTTAACTTTCTAAACTTTAGTGCTGCTTTGTCAGCATTTATGTATGCCAACATTTTTCATTCTGATTGCTGTTGGATGCTGATTAGTCATTTACAACAGCCTCATGTCTCCATTCAGGCTAATGGCAAATGACTGCATTGTTCCTTGCCAGCAGCAAGATGGAGAGGAAGGAAGGGTGTGTCCTTTAGCCCATATAATGCAGTGATTATAACATGCAGAAATGAACTGCTCATTTACAAGAAAAGTCAGGAGAAGGCACTTCACAAGAAGTGTCTCACCAAATTTGGAAGGAACATTGTTTTTTCAGGACAATAGAATGTAGATATACTCAGTAGTCAATGCCCCAAAATGAAAGAAATAAGCACTAGAATCCAGAAAGATATTTTTAATATTTAACCCTGATTATTCCTATACTTGATGCAATTCTAAAAGTATTCATCTTCTGCACAGTGGATTCCTGTTAATCTTGCTATGAAGTGGTAAGACCAATGCCTATTTTCTGCAATAAACATACTATAATGTACAGGTATTTTAAAAGATGGATCTAATAAATGTTTATTCTTAAAGGCAAACAATCATGGATATCTATGTACTGTTTCAAAGTACAGATGTTATTGAAACTCCATTGACCTCATTGATATTTATGAAATTTTGCAAGAGTCTCCAAGGTAGGGCTTGCACTTTTATTTGAATACATTTCAGTGCAATGAATGCTTTTGGGAGCACAGAGTTGTCTTGATCTGCAAAGCTTCATCTGAAATTTTATTGTGATGAATCAAAAGGCTAAGAATTAAAATCTGTACATTTCTGAAGAAAACAAAAAAATGTCCAGAGAACTTTTTTGGGGGGCTAATAAAGATACTAGAAATACTAATAGAGGATGAATAAGATAGGAAACAAAAACTGTAAAGGTAGGTTAACAAGAAGTTTTGAAATCAAAGTATATTTCTGATGTACTATGTTCTTAAAAATATTTCTAACATTACAACTAAAATGTTTGTGGACTTCTGAATACATAATTTCCATATTTATTACCATTTCATATCTCAGCAGTTTCTCATCCAAACGCTTAGAAAAATCTACTGTCTAATGTCTTTTCCTTGCTTGTTTTTCAGCGCAAACGAAAATTACAATTATGTTTACTGTAAAGTTCCTGTTATGTTCCTGTAGGATTAAAACCCCACACACAAAACAAAATACCGCTAAACAAAACCAACCTACCAAGTAAAAGAAACCCAACTAAACCCACAGACACTATAGCTAAGCACTTTTCAGCATTTATTACCACTTTGTTTGATGAAATTTGTCTTGGCATTTAAATTTCTAACCCAGGGGAAGTTTACATTTAAGTTTAAAAGCAAACCGCTTCAGATGTTTTTGGAATTACAGAACTGTAGGAATAAAATTCGCAACAGATCCACCTGTTTTCTGGAAATGAAAATTAATGACAGTGGGTTGCATATATGGCTGTGTGTGTCTTCAGGCAAATACTCCTTTATGCTGGTATTATGTGAAAAGGGGAGCTGTCCTCAGACCCTTTGTGTTTGATTACTCTGTTGGTGCCCCAGAAAAGCCGAGATCCTTGTGCCCAACCAGTCTATCAGCATCCCTTTAGGGGGAGTCCACTGAACAGTCTGCTGGATGGAAGGGCAATCCAACTGACCTACTCAGGGACACATGCCAACAGGGAGACATCCTCATGGGTCTCCACACACTTATTTGAGCATGTCACCCTCTGTCGGTCACTGCTAGCACCCTTGAAGGACTGGCATTAACAGTTTATGGAATAACACTCTTTATTAATAAAATTGTGACAGCTTAAGGTTCAAGGATTACTGGTGGTAGTATCTGACTGCAAAAACATATCCAAAGCAATACACTAACAATCTCTAATCGCTAATGAGAGTTAGCTCGAGATAATCATTCAGCACCCATAGAGTATGGTTCTCACCCAAGAGGTGACCCTATGGGTGAGAAGACTGGCTGATGCCAGAAATTACAATGGAGTCTTCCCTGACTTCTCCCCATTCTTAACTTACTTTTATACTATTTCTTTACATTTAGGTGGAGCTTGAGTCATTTGAGTCATTCATCTTACTCATCAAGGGCTGATTGTACCTTGGAGGCAGGTAATGTATTGTGTCTGAGATAACCTTGGGATGATGTGTGAACCAACACATACAGGTAGCCAAGGGAGGGTGTAAAGAAGATGGAGCTGGACACTTCTCAGCATGAAGAAGAGGGCAATGGAAACAAATCCAAGTGCAGGAAATTTTGTTTAAACTTCTATTTTTTTTTAATTTTTTTTTTTTTTAACTGTTAGGGCTGCCAAATGCTTGAAAAATCACCCAGAGAGGTTGCGCAGTCTCCATTCTTGAGGTATTCAAAACCGAGTGGACACAGCCCTGAGCCACCTATTTGAGTTCCTCTCATTATGAGAAGAGGGGTTAGGACTAGGAAATCTCCACAAGCTCCCCCCAGCTTTCATTCTGTGATTCCATGGATCTGTGGAAATAAAATAATAATGTATTGACTCCATAACATTTTCCCACTGCAAATCCTTTTTTCTGAAAGCTAACATCAAAGTACTTGGATAGAGATCAATCAATGTAACAAACACATTCCCTTCCTTGCAAATCAGTAAAATGTAGCATCTCAGGGAGAAGTAAAATATTCTTCCTATCTAAAAGAGATGCAAAGTACTCTGAAAGTGAAAAGAAAATAAGGTTGTTCTGATAAATAAAACTGAACTACATGGTGCTTCCTTCTTTGATGCTTGCTGGGTTTTTCTAAACTGTTTTTGTGTTTTCATTCAGGATATATATTTATACTGACACTATATTCTTTCTCAGTCAATATTTCAGTGAAATTAGAGGTAATGTAAACTCCTTTGGTCTAGAAAGCCATAAATTTTCTTTTTATTTGAATGTATATAATTTTCTGAATATTGGGTTTTTAGACTTGGAAAACTAGTTTTGACTTGAAGCTAAATTGCTGTAGAATCACAGGTATTACAGTTTGGCAGTTATTGCGTTAATACAATTCTGTCTGAAATTATTTGCAATTATATCAAAATCCATTTGCTAATACTGCTTATTCAGTGATTCTGCTTAAAAATCTAACATATCTTTGAGGAAATAAGTATAGAGTAACTTGTCAGAGCAATATCAAGTTTGGACATGGAATGCCTATAAATGTGATATTTCAGAGCCTTGCAGAGAAAATCGGAAACTTAGTATGCTTTTCACTCTTTAAATCCCAGAAGAGATAAACATTTCTTGCTCAATTAAGGTTCCTGCCATAGCAAAAAAAGACTTTTGTAGACTAAATTTTTTCGGTCGCTGTAATAGGTGGTTGTAATCGGATGTAGATGTGAGTCAAATGTATACCTAATTATGGCATGCAGATATTATTATATAGTGTTTATTATATGTTAGCTTATTTTATTTAAATGACAAAAGTTTATCAAGGGGAAGAACTCCTCCATTTTCCCTTTTCTTCACAGTGTATTAAAATATTAAGCTATATTAAAGATTTAATAGTGTTTTAATATTTTTCTTCCAAAAATTAAGCTCTTTTTATAAGAAATACAATATGAAATTAGTTTTGAGTTCATTAACTGCCCTGAATATATCTCAGATAAAATTGTGAATTGTGATGCAGAGGTCTCCTTTTTTCAGATCAGAGTGTTTACTGGTACAAAATAAGAACAGATTTAAATCTCGCCATGTATATTAAAGAAAGCCTTTACAACTTTCTACTTTAACCTGGGATCTACATGCATTTTTCTCACTTTCAAAATACAATTCCATCTGTATTTCATCCTTCTCAGAAGAATATTTACAATGAATATGAAAAAAGTGATGGTATGTTCCATTAATTTGATTAAATTAATAACAAATATTTATCACTGGTAAAATTCTGTTTCCTGAAGTAATTAATATGTTTTAAGCTACAGCTATTTATACCACACTAAAGCTACTTTGATTTTATATGAAATTAGGCACTAGGATACATTCTGGGTTTAACTGTGGATGGTGTCAGAATTTGAGACATCCTTTTTTTTTTTTTCTTTTAACTTATAATACAGGTAACACAAGAAACATAATAAAGAACAGCACTAAAAACTTGGTTTGCAAGTCCTTTACTTCCAAAGCCACCCTCCACAAGGAGTTATTTTACTATATATTGTATATATTACTATATACTATATATTGTATACTTATTTTACTAATATATTGGTCAATATGTTTGCATGATTTAAACAGTATGCATTTTCTGATGAAGGTCCCTGAGACGCATCCCTTGCCTTAAAATATTTGTTTCTCCCTTCCCTCTGCTACATATTGTTCTATCAATTAAAGTATTATACTTAATATTACTAAATATTATTAATTAAAGATAATTCTATGCTCATCTAAACGTCAATCTATTGTGTAACTTTTCTAGTATGATCTGGGGTTCTTAGTGAAGCCTTTCAGAGAAATTGATTAAAATTGATATTTTTTGAAAAATAAAGGAAATACTTGCACATGCTAGCAAGTGAGTATAACTAAGCATATAATTAACTGAAACATATAGACCTAGAGGTATGATCTCATCAACATTTGATGTAAGATGTATATTTCATGTGTAATGAAATACTGCTAAGCATCGTTTATTATATGTTTATACACAAAATAACATAGCAACGTAATGTTGTGTCAGAGCAAAGATCCATTTAAGCCACCATCAGGTCTTCAACAGAGCCAGTATTCTATGCTTAGAGAAAGTATATGGAATAAATGAAACAGGGAAAATAGAGGTTTTCCCTTGGATAGACCCTGAGCTTCTGTCACAATTTCACTGTCATTAAATCAATTAAAAAAAAAAAAAGGTCTTGGGCCCACTTGCATCTAACACAGCTAAAGGTGGGTAGACTCCCCGAACCTCTCTTCCATTGCTTTTACAGCTTTCCACCTGGTCCTATAGAAATTGTTGCACAACTGACCTGTTGAATGAAGGGGAAAATTAAGATATCTGCCTTTCTTCAGATGCAGTATGTATCCCAGAAGAGTTAAATGGTTTCTATTGACTCTATCTATAAGAGACTTATAGTAGGGTGGAGTTTTTTCACATGTGAAAATAAGGACATTACAAAGTGCACGAAGAAATGTATTTGTGTTAATCTCTACCCAATGTAGGTCAGCCCAAAAACATTCATAAAATACAAAGATGGATCGGTTTATTTCCATTAGAAAAATAAGCACAGGACTAGGAAGCTAGTTTGTGAGATTGCTTGGAAGAAAAAAAAGAATGAGAACAAAACCGTGTCTCTGCAGGAATTCAGAGAATGTTATTGTAATCTATTTTTTTCTTTTTTGTTTTGCCATTTATGTATTTTACTGAATTTAAATCCAGGAACACATGCAAGGATTTCTTTCTTTGTGTTTTCAATTAGCTGGAAAACACAGCTCAAGTCATAGGGAAAGAACAGAAAGTTATCCTGGGACTTTACAGTGCTTTTCTAGCTTTTGTTATCTATATCCTGTATATTCTATAGCAAGATGCATCTGAGCACCTTTCAGAATCTGTACCTTATCTCCCCATGAAGCCACATATTTTAGAAAGACAAGATAAATTACTTCTGTAGTACCATAATATTGATTATTATTAACCAATAATTTAATCAGTTGATTTAATCGATTCTCAGAAATTGAAAGCAGCAGGAAAATAGCCTCAATATTTTAGTTTTCATTTGGGTTTTCTTTGGTTGTGTTTGTTTTTCTTTTTTTTTTAAACATTTTTCAAAATCTTAAATGCATAATGGTGATTAAGTACTTGCCACATTTCATTATTATAAAATCTTCAAGGTGAGGGAAGACAGGTGTGTGAGGAGAAATCATTTCATAAAGTTAGGAAGGATTCCTGCTCTCTTTTCTATTTTTTCAATTCCAAAAATAGAAAAGCACAAACTTTTATGCTAGAGACATTTACATCATAATACTTCTAGATAACATTTTAATTTTATAAAGATTACAAACCTTGAAAATACCACCCTATATTGCAAGTGATGACAGAATGTTGATTATAGTGTTGTGACTGTGACCCTGCAATTACTGATGCCACATACACCAGCTGTGATGACTAGCTATGAACGCGAATTGAGCTCCTTCCAGATTATGAGTAGGACATAGAATTTTGCAGTCCATATCAGTGTGCTACCTAGTGAAAAGGAAGTATTTAGTCTTTCCTTTATCTTTTTGGTTTTCTTTTTTTTTTTGGGGGGGGGGGGGGTGTGTGTTTGTGGGGCCTTTCTGTTGTTTGTTTGATTGTTTGTTTGTTTATATATAGTTTCTCCTAGAGATGAAGTCAACTGTACCAAAAGGTAGAGTGCTAAAATGGCAACCTATTGCTAAAATTTACACATATATGGGCAGGGATGTCTACATAGCTGCATATATGTTTGTATATGTGTCTTGGCACACTGACAAAACTTTAACCAGCGTCTTTTGCTTTGAAGCTGAGATAAATACTGATTTTGAGAAGAGAGGAAATTGAAGTAGTAAGCATTGACCCCTATTGAAATGGCTGGATTTTAACTACAGAATAAACTCCTCATGAGTGAATCATGAGTGAAGCTGGTTTTCACTATTTCAGAGAAGGAATCTGTGTTGTAGAAAATGAATGATAAGGCTTGTCTATTTGGTGCTATTTATTGAACAAGATGTGCATACCCATTATGATTTACACATGATAAGCTGAAATAATGAATCATTGCTGAACTCAATGATTGCATTTATCCTGGCAGAACTGTATCATCTTCTGAGCAGTTACTTGAAAGTTGAATTTGTACTATTGAAATGTTTCTTGTAACAATATGATTTCTTTAGTATTTTGGGTTTTTTAGACATGGAAAAAACCTGTTCTGCACACCAGGCAACTTTGGAAGTCAGAACAGTGTGCTTTTTATTGTCTGTTTGTTTATTTGAGCTATTGTTTGTTTGTCTGCTTATGACAATTATTATTCTTGGAATGAATGAACACTGAATACATTATATTCTAACCCTCAGAGCTTTATACATCCTGGGTTTTATCTGTAAAGTCACAAACAACCCAAATTTAAAGACTGAACATTAAAAATAATCCAGCTTGACTGTTTAAATTACTTGTGCATCTACAGTACATGCTCTCATGATTGTGTTTCCTTGTAAAATATTACCATATGAAATCAAAAAGACAATTAAAGTTCACAAATGTGGGGAAAATATATTACCAATATGACATTGTAATTTAGTGAGAGATATTGTATGGTAACATTGTAATGGCCCACAGCCAGTGAATTTTTCTGTGCAGATGGTCCCTGCACCTGCAAGCTATTGGAAGGTACCATGTTTTGAATGCTATGTTTAGATCTCCTGAGAAGACCTTTTTTTGAATGTTAATGCAATGCCCAGAAATTTTAGCTTGTAGCAATTATTTCTGCTATGATGAACCTGAGTTTTGTTTATTCCTCTGTTAAAAAGTGATCATGGTGGAAACCTGTGTTGCTAAAAGAATGAAGTTTTAAAAGGCTATGATATGTGAGGAAAAACAACATATCAAATATTCCAGTGGTTTGCATATTTCACCATCACTGGCACTTGTTCATATTGAGTTCGAAATGGATATTACCTGCCATGCCACTACTTCATACCAGCTAGTTGAATTCATTTGGCACACATCTCTGTAGTTACATAATAGCATTCAAAGTGAGAAAAAATCGTGTCTTTAGTGTGTTATTGTATAATTTTTACATTGTAATATTATTTCTATATCAGGTATGTTGTTTAAAAAACATAGCTATAGTTTATGAAGTTATCACATATATGAACTCCCATTTCAAAGTCTATAAAAAGTGTATTGACCCATATTTTTTTCTTAACTGTCGTCTATCTCCAATGAGAATGACCTGTTTCATATATGATGCTTGTATAAAACCATAAATAAAGGAATTAGTAAAATTAGTAACGAATCTTCCTTCTAACAGCCACATTTGATTGTGCTACTTCTAGCTATTTTTAATGCCTTTTAGCTCATTTTTTCAAGAATGGGAACTAGTAAATTGCTTATGATAAAAAATAATTTATTTGATAGGAGTCATTGAAGAATGGTTTTTAAACTTGCATTCAAATTTTGAACTTTTACATGTGAAAAATTGCTACAAAGTATTCAAATGTGGGTTTTTTTCTTTTTCAAGTGGTGGCACATGCTTTTAGAGATATTTTCCTTCAGAGAATGATGCTTTTATACAGTTGAAACATTAAAAGCATGTTATCAAATTTCTACACTTCTAAAATGATTATAAGTTCTTTACAGAGTACTTTGAAAATGTATTCAGTTCAATGTTAATTATAATCCTCACTCTGAATTAAATATGTTTTATTCGTATATTGTATTGTATTGAGAGATCTTAAGTGGGCAGACAGGAGGTTTTTTAGTACTATCATGATTTTCACTCCCTAAGCACAGAATGTAACTTCAGTTTTTGAAATCATAAACAAGAACATAGGCGTCCATTCCGGAGGGAATTGGGAACAGCATTTGTTATCCAAAGATCAACTGGAAAACCTAGCAGAACCCAAAAGGGGGAGAAAAAAAATGCAAACACTGAAAATCATTAGTCTCGGATCCAAAACACCATAGTCTGAGCTTTCTTTTCTGGATCAAAAGTCATGGAAGACAAGAACTAAGGCAATAAGAACTCTGAAGAATTTGATAAGGTCTTGCTACTCACAGCCAGACCAAATACCTTTTGAACTCACTGCAGTGCTTGTAGGAGAGATTCCTGAGAGAGCATGAACACCTAGATAGCATTTAAGAAGCAGCAGCAAAATTGATGGTGTATTATCTCTGCGAAGTATTATTACGGACTAGATCTCTCACTGAGATTAACTTTATGAGGTATGTTCCAAAGGTCTGAAAACCTTTGTGCAAATCAGAAGCTCTGCTGCTCATCGTCCCCGCTATTTGTAGCACTCAAAAGTCATGAGAATATTGGTCAGGTCGATGACAAAAAGCAGACAGATAGATAGATTCAGCTCTGGAATCATATGAACAAATGTATTTATGACCAATTGATATAGAAAGCAATCAGAACGATGCTGACCAGAAGGAAACTACAACTTCAACACGTACACAGAGGGCAGCATTCACTCATCCATGTTGTTAGATGCATTAGTGTGTGGAACACAAGGTTTAACAAGGCAGGAAAATTATGCTAAATCACAGCAGATTAACCTGCCTAAGACCCAATTAGAGGATAAACTCATAACTGTTTAAGATTTGCATACAGGTGCACTGACACAAAGGTAAAAAATTAGAAGGTCATACCTGAAGATTTGGGCCTATATATGTTGGCTCTCAGGGTTAAGTGCATAGCCAATTTGTTAATGGATGCATAAGGTTTTTTGTTTAACTTCAGGTCAGATAAACAGAATTACATACTTTTTCTGTAGTTTGCTATGCTATTTCTTAGGTTCTTGGAGGATAACAGAAGTACACTAGTCTATTCTTCAATCAGAGTTCATTATAATTAAATGCAAGTGCTTATATCCTGCAGAATGCTGAACAAGAAACTTGAATTTGTGTAATTTTTCATTTCTTTGCTTTAATTTGTGTTGCTTATTTCTGGTGCTACAGATTAGCTGGAGGACTGAAGTCCTGTTATGTGCCTAAATCCAAATTACGTTTTAAGTCTTCACATAGTTACTGTTTTTAGCCTTTTAGACAGCTGTGTTTAGATTTATATAGAATATGTATTGACTGTAGATATTTTAAAGTTGCAAGTAAAGGGCAGTAGAACAGTCCTGTTGAGCACTGGTAATGTGTGTCCATTATCCTTTTTTTTCTTCTTTCTTTTTTTTATTTTTTTCTCACAGTTAAAATCAAATGGTAATTGATTTAACTGCTACTCTGTGTAGATTGACTAGTGTTCATTGCAGTCAGAAGCCTTGTGTGTATGTTGTCTGGTGAGAGCAGAATAACATAGCTTCTATCAACATAAATCTTCAAGACCAAAGTTTGCAGGTAGAGTTTGGACCAATGACTCCAGCTGAACTCTCTGTGTGCAACAATAAAGGAAATTATGTTAAAATCAAGAATATATATACCTAAAAATCTCATTCAAGAAAGAGCATTGAAAACTCAACTGTGGATTTTAAAATCTACTTATAAAAATACATTTAGGTAAAATTATTTTTTTATAATGAAATTGCAAACAGGTTGGGACATTTGAGTTTATCTTTTTAATTGACTGAGGTACAGCCAAAATTTAACTGCACCCAGTTTGGATTTTCTATGCATTTTAATTTTTCTTTTATTTCAGTCTCCCTGTCAGTAGCCTTCAACAAAGTTAGTGACAGGATATATTATTTCTGACCTTAGAGCACCATAAATGATATTGTGAATCTCTGAGTTGTAAACAGAGGCGTAGTGCTTTCGAAAAAGAGGAAAATCAGCTTGAAGTTATTGATTAATAGTTAATGAAAAAAAATAGGAGTTAATGGTATTCTTAGGTGTGTGTATATTATGATGATTGAAACATCAAAGGAAGAAAATATTTCTAGTTTTATTTTTTTCACTATTTGTGATCACAGTGATTGCTGAGAAAAACTGATAAAGAAAAGGGAGACAGCCATTTGCAAACATTGTGCTGTTTTCTTCCCTCCTGCCCCATAAATACATTGTGAGAAATGATGCCATAAATGCAAGTGCTATAACCTTTAGTTCTCTCTTTTCTCTGTAGTGCTGGCCAAGAGAGAAGCAAAGTGAGATGTTAAGCAAAAGATGTTGCAGAACCTTCCAGTCACAACATAATTTCAGTGTGGTTGCCTGCACTTTGTACTTACTACTACTACTGGCGAAGAATTTTCTGCAAGAATGATTTTATCATATAGAACATACTTCCAGTGTGGTATAAAAGCTATAGATGTTTTCAATTAAAAGCCCTTTTTTCAAATAAAATCAGCAATGGAAATAGGCAAGTCATAATGACAAGGCGAACAGGCAGGAATGAGACTGAGTGACAGGAACCTGTATGAGAGAAAAAAGAAAGACTGAATGGCCCAAATTTTCATTACTTAACCTGGCTTCCTGACGAAGCTTGAAAATCAATTCATTTTGAAACTCTGAATGTCCAGCTTTCAAAAGTTCATTGTTCAAAGGCACTAATCAAAATGATACGTGTCTTCATAAAGAAAGACAGAATTCTGTGATTTCAAAGAATTCCAGAATTGGAATTTTTGAGAAATTGTTATTTCTAACGTGATGAGGGAAAGACTTCATTTTTTTTCCATCCAGAAATATTGACTTTTTTTATTGAAAAGGAATTCTGTTCCTCAGTTATCTTCTGCCCTGATATATCTATGAAGTCTGTCAAACATATGGAGCGCTATGCAGGGATCTGAGGCCATTGCAGGCAAGCTCCCTAAAGCATCAGTAATTTCACCACTTACCTTCACCTAGACTAGTGCAGATTATTCTTCAAGATATCCTTCCTTTTGGAAGCCTACATTGCTTCACAGTGAACTAACTCCTTAGAGATACACCATGTAAGTGTATACATTGTTTTTTCCATTTTGAAGCATTTAGGACAAGCAAGGATTTTAGAAATATACCTTAGATTTGTAAATACAAGGTTGAGAGGTCTTGATGCTGATATTTACTACTATCCCACATTTTTGGCATTTATTGACTATAACATACTTGGCTTATATGTGGGCTTATTGAACACATATCATAATCAATAAGTGAAAATTCAGGCCGCAGCTTAAGCTGTTAAGAATTTGTGTTCATATCGCTGCAGCTATGCTACAAGGCAGGGTAAATATACCGGGGTTAGATGCAAACAAAACTATCTCGTGTATTTGGAAGAATCTGCTTTGATAATGCACTGAAAAGTATGGCAAATTAGTCAACACTGAGGTTGCTGCTGCTGCAGGTAAGATGCTTTTGATACCTAAACTACCTTATTTATGGGCTATCCTGTGTATCTCTGTACATCTCTGCCTCTTTAGAGCAGGTAACAGCTCAGCTAAAAAAGGTGCAAAAGATCTGATGAAGATGTTAGCAAGAAGTAGTGCAAAGTCAGGGTTTTATTTTCTAATTCCAAGCTTTCGGATAAGCAACTTCTGAATGTTTGCCCGTTCTTTTTTTTTTTTTTTTTAAATTTAATCTCCATTAAAAAGAAAATTGTAATGCTTCCGTTACCTTCTGTTAGCTTTTTGTATGCCACTGCTTTAATCAATGGCTTCTATTTCCTGGCTTGTCAGTATAATGCTAATGTAATTAAAGATATTCATCCTTGCAAAATATATGCTGTAATATTAATGTGTCTAATTGTAACAAACACTGGGAAGTATCTTACATCAGAAAAGCAGAAGGGAATATGAAAAAGGTGCAAAAGAGATGCAAAGAAAAAAAAATAAACAGCTGTTCACACCAGGACATTTTCTGCTTTTGTACTTTGGAAGAAAGTACAATATAGCCTGATATAGAGGTAAAGTCGGACAACTTGAAATAAGAAATCTATGGTTTTTTAAATCTAAAAATTCAGACTACTCTTTGCATTAGCTTGTTTACAATAAATGTTTGATACCATTCTATAATAATGCTTCACACCTGAAGAAATTTTCCATTGGTTTTCCTATCTGAAAGCCTAACATGAAGATAACAAATGATAACTTTCAAATGAAATTTAATTAAACAGAGATAGTATTTGAAAATGTTTAACAGTCAGCTGAATATAGATATATATTTGCAGCAATGATTCAATGATGAATTTGGTAAGCAGAATTTTTTTCCATTGATATTAGAGATGTGAAGCAGTACCTCAATTTATGTAACTTTCCAACACATTATTGAAAATAGGAAATATAGACTAGAGAGGATCAAATTTTCTTCATTTAATAATTGTAATGAACTTTACAGCCAGATTTAAAAATGCCCTTCAAAATGAAAGGGACTATAAATCTCTGTACCTACGTGTTTATAGTGTGGGATCTCTGAAGCACGCAAGTGGTGTCTACTATGGCAGCAAAAGAGTATAAATATGGAGATCCTTTCAGATCTTTAAATTTCATAGAATCAGAGAATAGTTCAGGTTGAAAGGGGCCTTTAAAGGTCATCAAGTTCAACTCCACTGCAATGAACAGGGACATCTTCAACTAAATCAGGTTTTATCTAGTTACATATTCTATAAAAGTAATCTCGCACATGATGGTTTAAAAGAACAGAGGCATTTCAATGTTCATGTATTAAAAAAAAGAGCCCTAGGACATTAGTAGAGAAATATATGAAAAGTTAATTTCCAGAAGTGCAGGGCAATAAAAACAAGGTCTGTCCAAACTTTCTTTATTAATAATTAAAAAGTATGTATATGTGAAGTGCTTTTTAAGTAATGAGTGTCAGTTATAAATATTTAACAGTTGCACTTATGAAATATGCCCTAAATTATGTCCAAATGTTAACAAGAATGCCTTATACTTGACAGAACAATGAAGCCCATAAATATTTCAAAAGTGTATGTCTGACAGGCAGAAGCTGAGAAGATGCATCCTGCTCTTTGTTTTCTGACACTGCAGTCCTCAGGTCTGTGCTCTTTGAGCTTAATACGAACAGAGAGCTTCCTATCCAAAGCCAAAATCAGAGCTGATAGCAGATTTCCTTTGGAGTTTGTTATCAGGCAAGTACAAGTTGCCTCACCAAAATCATGGGGCAAGAAATTCAAAGCTCAACCCATCCCCGTGCTGACTGCCTTCTGTGTGTTTATCTTTATCAGGAATAAAGTTCATAGGAAGTTCACAGGATGCTGACTTCCTATTCCCTTCAAGAGGGAATTAATTGATTGTCCTCAGGAGGTGCTCAGCATCTGTTACAACAATGTCTTGAAGAATTACATGACAAGAAAAAAATAAAAATAAACATTCTAATACGCTAGGAATCAACTGATAATATTACAATTGTAATTAGAACAGTTAGTGATGGAAGGAAAAATAGTTAGCGGAAAAAATAGACAAGCATTTATAGATAAATTGTACATTTAACTCTTAATGTTGCAGCTTGAAAAACTGAGGTGTTTGGAACTGTTACCCAGGTTTTGTCCTTTTTAAATGTTATTTTAAGTAAAGGCAGAAAATTTGAAGAAACTAATATGACCTATTTAGAGAACAGAGTGAAGCGAAGACTCCAGGTGAAGTCTCCTGTTATGATATTGAGTAAGATCTTTTCTAACCTTCCTTCCTGAAACTTTTCTGTCTGAAAAAACAGAGAAATTTCTCTTGGGACATCTCTGAGAACTGTTAGACTTGTGTCTTTGCTGATGAAGGTGACACTATAAATGATTAAGGTTCTCAGTAATGCTAGAGAAATAATTTGCATGGAGGAATAAAGTTCAAAGTAAGTGTTGTATTTATCTTCAGGGAGACATTCAGAGTTTTCGTAATGTTTTTTCTGGCAGAAAATCTCAGCTTTACAATAGTCAATGATCCCTTCTATCACTACAACAATAAAACCAGAATTTCACCCAAGGAGTATAGAACAGTTAGAATATTCAGTCTATTCTGCAAAAAGGTTATTTTCAAAGACTTCAACTTCCTTTTCTTTCTCTCTCTGTAATGGTTCCCACAGAGCCTACAGCAGATATTTGGGTGTAAAAGCCCTCTAAAAGGTGATCCTTTCCCCTATGAAAATATCAAACCTAATTGCTTTATGAAAGGCCTGTAGGGCTTCCACCTCGATTCACCTAGGCCTCCCACTACCAGAAAATAGTGCTTTGATCTGTTCAGTTCTCTCACTGCATTAGACTGAATTTCTAAAGGCATTTCTTCTTACCCTAATCCTCCCTCCCCCACCACTGCTTTTCCATTTGAATTGTGAGTATTAGCATATCCTTTATAACCTTTTCAGTAGTACTGTACATATCTTATCCAAATTGAACTCCTGCAGCTCACAGATAACATTAAATGCTGAAGGAAGTTCCAAATACAGATTCCCAAGTACTTCTTGATATGATCAGAGTGGGTCCAGCTAGCTTCCTTCAGTGCAATGCAGGACCCTGAAAGAAGTCAGGCTCATGCCTCATGAAAGACATTAAAGGATCCATCACTTAGTCTTATGAACATCATTATGAATTCTTACCTGTTGTTTGTTATTCTGGAAGTAAGAGAAGTTCTTAGTGCAAGAAAGATCTGCAGATAATGCAATACTGTAAAATGGTTTATTATATCTTTATTTTATAGTTCTATTATGTATATTACAGCTAAACCAGTAATTTTAGTGCATGCATTCATCTCTCAGTTTCCAAGACCTAGTCAAAGGATTGGATTTTGTGTCTATATTGCCAATCCCATATTTTTCTAAAAAATTAGAAAAAAACCCAAACAAAACAGAATTGAAAGCAACAGCTTCATGGTCAGCCATAAATATCACTATGTTTTTTTGCACAACAGGATTTTGTTTGAACACAGTATATTTTCAAAAACAACACCCTCTGCATGCAACTTGGCATTACATGCATAATTAATCAGCTAGCTCAAAACTCCTAAACAAATTTATGAATTATGTTAAACAAACCCTAATCATGCAAGGTGCAACAACTGTATTTTTTCATAATTTCTGTACAGTTGTATAAAAATAATCAAAAAAATAATAGCACATGTTGAGTTTGTAGTGTGTTGGAGCAAAACAATATTCTCTTGTAATGGTGTGAGAGACAGAAGTGTTATGGTTAATTGCTTAAATGTTGTTATGAAGGACTTTTTACCCATTATGGCAAAACTAGATAAAGAAGCTGTGACCACTAAAGCCCACTCCTCCCTGAATATGCCTTCTGACTCAAACTTTGGACTGTGAGTTAACATGCCTAAGGGAACTTGTGGTAAGATAAATGTGACATTATTGTCCAGTTATCTCAGGTCTAGGGAGAAGTAAACAAGGCAGAGGGAAAAGCATGTATCTACAAAGAAAGCCAAATGCAAAAAACAGAGCTATATTTGGGTTATTTTATTACTGATTTGCAAAGCCAGTGTTCCACGTCAAACTATGTGGCATTTTACTAATGCTGATATGGCCAACATTTTCAACTCATTGACACAAAAATTAATGTAAAATAAACTTTTCTTAGCTGGACACTGTTCTTTTATAGTGTAACTGGTATCAATTTTTGTTCCCATTTGCCTCAGTTTACTTTTTCTCCAGCCAGTTATTCATCCACTGAACAGTGCACCCATCAAATCCATGTCTTTCCTACTCTGCAATAGGGAAGTTGTATGGAACTGTGTCAAAGGCCTTACAGAAGTCTAGGTAGATGACATTGGTCAGTCTTCCTTTGTTCACTGTTGCAGAATTTCTCCTACCTATCGCAAAATATGGTTCTGTTGGACAAAAGAAATATGCACTCTATCCAAAATGCATTTGGCCTCAGTATTAATTTATAAGCTAAATATGAGCAGCAAGTGATTGATATCTTCAGCCTTTGTGGACTCCCTATAAATACTGTAGGATTAAGCTAAATTTAAATGTGTACTTATGCTTCTGGAGAAAAAAATGTCTGGTTTAGCACTTGTTATGGTTACAGTCCCTCTGTTATGGTTTTACTTTGGACAGAGATAAAAGTAAAAATATTCTCCATATAACCTGTCTTGAAAAGGACAGGCTTAGAACATATTAAGAACATTTTAATGGTATTAATTTACGTGAAGGCTACGTCCATTTGACTGTACTATTCCAACACTGTGAAAGTGTTGGGAAAAAAGAAGTGAACCTTTTCTAAGTTGACTTTCCTCTTTTAAGATTTGTTCTTCAGCTGATCTAGATTCTCTTTCTTTCCTTGTTCCCTTTTTTCCCATGAGAAGTGTTGATATCCCATGTTTCACCAGTCAACAGTAACTCTTGTAGATATACACTGCTGTGGCCTTTGACATGGTTTGCTTAAACAGCAGAGCAAATAATTGAAACTAGTTACCTTGAAATCAGCTGAGATTTCAGGAGGCCTGAAAAAAAGAACAGATTTGTAGCTGAATGCTCTCCAAGCAATCTGTTTAGTTCTGCATGTGCTTCAACTCAATTTCATGGTAATTTCATAAGGAGGTTTTATTTTAATCCAGTGTGCTGCAGATCTGAGGCTTTTACCCTTTTATTTAAGTAATATGGTTGGAACATCTTTTAGGCTACTTTAGTTAGCAATATGAATTATTGTTGCATCACATCTTCAATTTTTTTGTGTTTTAAGTATCTCCCAATAGCTTCCCAATTAGTTTCCTTTCCAATTCATAGCAGTTAGCAATGTATATAAAGTTATCCATTTAATTCAAGTGTTTTTCCTTTTACCTTGTTTTTGTTAGGTTTTTTTTCTCAAATACTAATTTGTGACATGCATCCACTTAGGTAATGACAGATGACTAGTGTAAGGTAGAACTAAGTTGACCAGTGGGGCTGAGGTCAAAACCTGGGAGAAAATATTTTGGTATTATAATGAGTTCTTGGCAATTGAAAGATGACTATTTGAAATTCAGGTTACGGTGGCATATTCCAAAGATAAATTATAGAAGTATTTCAAATGAGTTTGCATTTTCTCTGGATCACTCTTTTGTTTTTTTCACTAGGAAGAATATTTGTTGGGCTTAGGAAACACAAACAACAAAAGTGAATCTACAGATTAATGAAGGAAAAGGAAGAGTACAAAATTGTCTAATTGCATCATGTTATTCATACTAATTTTTAAAGTAAAAGGAAAAAAGAACATTTTTTACAGATGAAATAGAGGCATGTATATTGAACAGTATTTTTAGACCTCTTGGCCCTGAAGAGTTATAAAATATACTTATGATACTGTCTACTGCACATAGATAAAGGTTTTCTTTTAGAAAAGATTTAATATCTCTATAGACAATACGAAAAATTCTACCATTAATATGTAAAGACTGTATTTTTATTCTGTATACTAATGACCTTTGAATATTAAGGTTCTTCTGTATAAGTGGAAAAGGGTAAAGCATACTTCCTTTCCCATTGTGTCTGGTTGTGAATCAGGCTTGAGGCCTTGGATGAAAGTCAAGCTAGATATTATGTACTTAAACTATTCTCTCAACCAGGGTATTTTTTTGTTTATATCTTTGTTCTATATCAAGATGGATCCTCAGTAATACTCAGTTGTTAGCCTGCTACCTTTGCCAAAACTCAGGATGGGGTTTTTTGCTTGCCTTTCTTCTTTTTGTATTTTACATATTTGTATAGAAAAAATGAGACTGAACCATTTCATTCACATGCATATAAAGTTTGTTTACTTTTTCTCTCTTTAAGATGGTTGACATCAATCATTCATCTTACTGTCATTGTAGCATTTCCACTGTTGAGGATGCTTTTTGGTTTTCTCTTTTTATTTTTTTTTCAGAAAAGACTGTTAAGGTAACTCAGATCTGAATCAATTCCAGGAATGCCTGTATCAAGTTCTAAATATCTAGTAAAAAACTACCGTTTTAAAAAAATAATCAGTCTAAACACACCATGTAGGACAATTCCATAATATTTGTCCAAATATCACTAGGTTACTTAAATAAAGAAAAGATTTATGGAAGAAGACCATCCTCAAACAGTTCAATTTATCAAAATACATAGGGGCTTTTTGAAGTAGAGTTGTGTTAGCATATGCCCAGAAAAAATGAAGAAGGACATCATATTTCACATGAATCTAAAACACGTGTTACAAACATTAGTTTAAAAAAAACAGTCTGCCTTACATGGTTCCAGTTACATCACAAAAATTGCCTCCCTTCCAGGGTTTAAACCTCATTTCACAATACAAACTGCAAAAGTTTCCATCAAGCACTATGGAAAAGCTATGGGGAAAACAAATATCAGGGGGACTTAGCTGAAGATACGTAAAAGTGTAGCTCAGATAAAAAATATGACATCTTAAAATCTGATGCTGATATACAGTTTGTCAATAGCACTGAGGCAAGATACAGCAATAGCTTCTATTGTCCATTCCCCACCCTTTTTTCCTATAAAGGGAATTTTTCTCCGGGGCATCAATTGAAAGCATGTACGAAAGAAATGAGGTTAGTATTATTAATTTACTTTCTTCACAACTGAATAGCCATAGCTTTATTCTCTTATTCCCCTTGGCACTACTTTGTTCCATTCTTTAATAACAGCAAATGTGAAAAATCAGGATTTGTTCTATTCAGCTTCATTTCACTTTGAGTGCTGTAGGAAGATGAGATTTGAAATTTTTCACTGTAATGTATCGGATATCTGGTGGATTCAGTTTACTGATGATGCAGTATCATTTCAGAGGTCTCACTTCAGGACGCATACTTTTATTAGAACATTAAATCTTGAACTCTTGACTCTTTCAGAGTGGCATCCAGAAAATTCAAAGGAAGACATGGAAGAATTTCTCTTCATATAATTTTGTTTTCAGTGTACATACAACTTGTCCAAGGAAGAGAAAGAGGAAGAGGAAGAAAAATTGATCCTTTCCCACAACTGACCCTATTTCATATCTACTGACACAGGGTTTGAATTTCTGCCTCTGATACAAATTAATGAATAGTTTGCCTTCTCAGAATTTGCAAAGACAATCAATTAACATGTAAATTAACTAGGTTTTAAAATATTCATTGGGAAATAGCAACAACTAAACCAACAAAACTAAATGAAACTCTGATAAAGACAGGTATCGGGGATAAAATCAAACGGATTTTTCCTTCATTTAAAAATCTGGGAAATTCTTTCAGAAATGAAGTGAACCACTTCTAAATATACCCAAAATGGTTTCCTTCTATTTGGAACATTTTAACTGCTTTTGAGAAACATGAAAAAAGGGAACTTGGAAAAGAAAATCTGCTTTCCCAAAGCAAAGGATTAGGTACCCCAAAAATCAAAAAAAGACCATGTGAAGATGAATGAATATAGAGGTATTCACTAAACCTTCGAGAGAACTGTTTTTTATAATTCTTCTTACCTGATTTGCAGTATGGGTGATAAGGTAGGTTTCCTATCTCATAAATTAATAGGTTGATCATGGATTAAAAAATATTCAGGAGTGCTTGGTCTGTTGA
The DNA here is from genome assembly GCA_026261815.1 of Monarcha castaneiventris obscurior. NCBI lineage: Eukaryota > Metazoa > Chordata > Aves > Passeriformes > Monarchidae > Monarcha > Monarcha castaneiventris. The sequence goes on along the minus strand of JAMPIT010000510.1, from coordinate 5,223,316 downwards.
TCATGCTGTTTCATTAAGGAGCTGAATATCCTTTGGGATTGGTACCAGTTGTATCCTTCTTTTAGGTAAATCACTTCAGGTTACTGAGCATTCCCTGCCCCCATTTCACAAAGCTGGAAGTAGTTCTGCTTTTCTGAAAAGGGGTCCCTGGGTAGTTCCATTCTTTCCCATGGAAGCTTTTGACAGCTGGATCCTAGGGAAACCCAAGATAGAAAAGCAGAAACAGGTATAGAGAAAAATAATTAGGGAACAAATATTTTTTTCTTATTTCACTGCATTTTCAGGTCCAGAACTATTTTAAATAGTTCTGCAATAAGCAAGCTCTACTTGCTGCCAAGAGAGATACTCTGTTTCTTCTTCTGGAGGTATCATTGAGGGGATGCTTAAAAGTTGCTAGAACAAGTACCTTGGGTAGTGCCTGAAGAAAGAAAATCTTATCCTAAGATATTATTTAGTATGAACTCAAGAAGACTTTTCTTGAGTTCTCATTTAGCCCTTCTTTACACCTAAATACTGGAGAGAAATAAACAATTTTTTATATTTAGCATTTGCTATTTGGACTTGGACTTACTTTAGGAAGCTAGAAATATCTGTAAAATCCACTGAATAGCTTCTTCTGACTACAAATCACAAATTTAAGCTACTGGTAGTCCTTTGTAAGGCAACTTGCAATCTCCTGAGTATACCAAGTAGCTCCAAGTAGGTAAGAGCTGAGGCCTGGTAAGAGAAGTCAAATATGTAGTCACTGAGAATAGGACATAAACAATTTCCATCCAGGGTAAGAGGAGTGCATAAAGAGAAGGAGAGAAGTAGTTGTTTTTCTTTGCAAAAGAACCACCAAATCCTTAAAAAGTCCATAAAAGAATAAAAAATCTCTGGGGTATGTAATCCCCTGAAGACTGTAGACAGACCCTCTTCTCTTTAAAAAAGCCAGTCTAAATCACCACAGATGTGTATGTGCTGGAAGCCATTTCCACAAAGATTTTTCAGTAATATGATGATTCAGTATTTCAGAACACTGAATGTTAGAGTAAGCTGTAAGGATGTGGACATCAAATAAGTGTGCAGGATTATGATTGTTATGTAAGGGTCACCTCAGTTAAGAACAGAGATGCCTTTCTACTCACCTAATGGGTGACTTAATATAAGGCTTAAACTTGAAGTCAATACTAATTTTATGAATTAATTGTATAAACCATTTTTTGTTGTATCAAAATTCATATGTAAACGATAATGCTTTAAGAAATAATTTTACAATTTATCTATTATTAGTTTTTTGTAAAAGGTCTTAATTCTATTCTGGACTAGAGTCAGTTTTGTAAAGATCATAATTTTGCAAAATATGGTTCTGAGTTTCAGCTACAAACACATGGATAGTAAATTTTGTGATTTCCTTTTTTGCAGTGATTTCTTATGAATTTTGTGTCATAATGAAAGGCCTGGATTTCATGATCAGGAACATTAATATAAAACCAGTAAGACAAATGTATACCATTAAAGCATTTAATCTTATCCACTCCAATCTTTCCTTTCTGTGTTTATTATTTGGTTGGGGGTTTAATGATGATTAAGTATAATGTCTTCTTAGTCACATAGCATTTTATAATACATAATTGTCTGCTAATTTCTTAGCAAATGTTTAATTTGCACAGTTCAATAATGGGTACTAATTTATTTAATCATAAAATGTTAATTTTAAAAACTAAGTAAATGCACTGTGATTATACAGCTATCACTTTAATTTCATAAATGCAATACACATACTGATAAGTATATGTTATTCATTTAAATGCTGTATCTGATAGTATGAGAGGCTTATATATATATAAAATCAGAATGTTTGCATACTTTTATCAACATAATGAAATCATACTTGAGAAGAAAAAAAGCTTTGGAAGGTAGCACTTTCTAGTGTGTTGTTCTAGTGGTAGTTGTGTGTAAATTTGTTGAAGGCTGATTAAGCAGAGAACCTATAAAGATAATTTTGAAGGGTGGGATAACAATTTTTAAAAATTGACTTTTCCTTTCCTTTTTAAACCTTATAAACCCTATCTGGAAAAACGGAACAAGAAAAACCTCTTTGCAGTTATTTCACATGAAGTTCTATTGCTTTATATAGGGGAGAGATTATACTTGCTGAGATTTGGCAATTGTAGCAAAATAGAAATTGATTTTCAAATGGGAAGAGATATCATGAAATGTATAAATTTCCACTTAGAAATTCTGTTACTGTCCCTAATCAGTGCTGAATTTTAATTTCAGAATTTTCTGCTTAACTGGATGCTGTCCTATTCCAGAGAATATCTTCCATGATACTTGGATTTCATGCTAAACAATCCTTCTCTCATTTCTGTGCAAACTTACAAATTCATATAACTTTTTAAAAAATCGTATTTTAGTTTTTTGTTGTTTCTCGAGAAAAAAATGGCAAAAGAAAAGTCCCCCAGTCACCCCAAATATTCCATGGGGCTTCATACACTGTGTTTTCTTTACTTAACTTTAAATTGACTTTTGGCAGATTTTTGAACAATCTTCCTTAGCACTGTCTGCGGGAACTTTCTTAATCAGGGTACAGTATACTGTATATGAAACTGAAATGGTGTGTATTTCTGTATAAGAAAATAGAAAGCAGGGGTTCTCATAACTGGTAACCCAATATGGTAACACATAAGTTTTAAAATTCAAGATGACAATAGTGTTGTTAGAGAAGCAGCTGGCTCTACACGACAACTTTAAGAGAACTGTTAAAGCTGTCTTCCAGTTCCAGATCCTATAGCTGAAAAACTGTTTTCTAGACCATTTTTTAATCTTAAAAGTCAGTTGGATCTACAAGTAGAAATGGGATCTCAGTGAAGATCTGATTTGTTTTTCTGGCTCTGGGTTGAAAGTAGATGTCTTGGAAGGGAAGAAGGCAAAAGAAATAGCAAAGTGACAAGCAAAAATACCACTACTTGTAAAGCAAACTGTTTTTTACTGCCTTAGATTCAAAGCAAAAGTGCAAAACTTCAGGCTATTTTCTTCCTGAAATATTCAAAACAAATGTCATGCTCCTTAGGGATCCCAGTGCAAGCACATTTGCAAGTAAAAATTCCTCTATAGGCATAAAATAATGTTTTAAAATATAAAACAATTTAAATTGTTCTTCTTGCTCTCAGGAATAATTTTTAAGGTACTCCATCCCCTCCAAAAATAAGAAGACCTTATGACTATAAGGGGTCTATGGGGTAATTGCCTATTCCCTTGTAAAGCAAGGCAACATGCATAAATATATCAATATCTATAGTAAAAATTGTGTGGGTTTGTTTGTTCTTTTTGATTTTATCCTTTTTAGGCATGTTCCAATTCTCCCTAACATATATTTCAGTATGTGGTCTAGTTTCCTTCTGTGTTTCTTCAAAGTGAATTTATACCCAACTACAGCTCTTACTGTGTGATGAAATGGCCTGGAACACTAAACCAGACCTTTCTCTACCCATAAGACGAGTTATACTGTTATTTATCACTTTTATGTATTACAGGCACTTCACTCTGGCACTTGCATTCTGTTCTAAATTATTTTTATCCATATGCTAATAGGAGTGTGACTTGTCAGACTTCTACAACTGCTAGAATTAGAAATTATGAGAAGAGAGATAATGCATATTATATCTTTTGAGGCACTTATTTCTTGCAATGCCCCTTAAAATTTGGACAAGGATTTTATGTGATTAAAGTTGTAAAAGGCCTCTCAAGATCATCTAGTCCAATCTCTCCTTGTGCTTCTTTTTTATGGTTTTATCTTATACCTTCTTATGTTAAGCAGAAAAATCCAGCAATCATGAGTTCATTATTTAGCTCTGCTTCTATTCCCAATGCAGATGTAGTGCAAGAGTCACATGCTAACCCAAATTTTGTGCTATTCATTTTTTCTCCAGCCTTGCAATAAAGATGTATTATGTTAGCATAATAAATGGATGACAGTACACTTTTTATAAGAAATTTTCTGTTACTTATTCCTTTATTAAGACCATTCCTCTGCAGAAAAAGAGTCTTTTATCAGTTCTTAAATATTTTTCTTGTCCGAATGAATTGAGTGAAACGTCACACAGTCAAATGCATACATACTGGTCTTGGTTAAGTCTCCTTTTTGTCCATCCCTCTGGGATGATTATTTCTGCACTCTCAATGCATAGATGAAAAGCTGTCCTGACTAACATGCAGCATAACCTGCCGTGTGCCATATGAGACCCATATATTAAGTTGGCTAATAATGAAGGCGAAACACACAGATTTTGACAGACAGAAAACTGAGACTCCTAGGGAGGAAGTACTTAAAGGATTCTGCTATGCTTATACTTTACCAGTGGGTGGTTGTTTAATTTTTGATTTAGCACAGCAATATATGTAGGGGGCTTTTTTGTGTTTGGTTTGGTTTGGTTATTTTTGTTAGGTTTGTGCTAGTGTGACAATATTTTTGGGTATTTTTAATAAAAGAAAAAAGTCTCCATAGAACCTTAAACTTTGTAATTATACGCATTATTGTCACACAGTGAAAATAATAATTTCAAAAAATGGCCAGTTGAAATCACTCCATTTGTAAACTCACAAAAGCTTCAATAGCCTGTAGAAACTGATATTCTGTTATGTAATTTGCCTTTTTCTATTTAATTTTGTCACTAAATTGTTTAAATTATTAGATTTTTCATAAAGTGACTAGCAATATTATTGTAGATATACTGTGAAACCTAGTAATAGTCTTTCCCATTACTTACCTACCTACAGAATATTTAATACAGTAACTAATCACTTTTTAACCTTAGCAGTTGCCTTATATCAGAACATAAAATAAACAGAGAAGAAAATTGTCATATTTTGCATTTATAAGTCATAAGATAAATAGACTAAAAAGGTGACAATTATTGCAGCTACAGTTATTTGTAATACATTCAAGAGAGGAGGGTCGAAAGAAAGTTATTCAGTACTGTTTACTCATCCTGGAACTAACTATTGCTTAAGAGTGATCAAAGTTTTTTAATTAGGTTCAGAGAATAATGTTAGAAAAAGTATGTTATGTGTACAAATTGCATAATAGTAAAAGAAGAGCATTGTGTTACTGTTGGCAATACTTAAAAGAAAAAAAAAGAAAAGAAACTAACGCTGTAAATTAAAATTGTAAATTAAAATCAGGACTGAAAATTATTTGCTAAAAAAGAAATTCTTGAGCACATTCTACCTTCTACCTATCATAGATTCTCTGAATTACAGCACTATATTGAACAGATTTTATACTGCTATGATATTGAAACCGAAGAAGTCACAACTCAACAAAACACCTGCCTTATCCTGTATCGGCATACTATATGCACAGCATATTTAGCCACAGATAATTAACTTCTGACTTCAATACGGTACTATTTTAAAATATAATGCACAACTATAAAAAGGAGGCTGTGGAGGTCTCCTATATTTCTGTCTGCAAAGGCAGAAAAGTATGGTCTTACGTAAGTAATGATTGCACATTTTTACAGCAAAATGATTATTTTGATAAGCAGTCTGTGGATTAAAACACCTTAGAGTGCAAAACTGCACTAGAAGCAGTTCAATTTCTGTCTGATTTCTTGCATCTGAATGAAGAACAAAAATTATATCTTCATTTTTAATGTCCTTTCATGTCAGCAAATGACAATAAAATGGAAGCTGCCAGTAAAGTAACCTGAGAACTAAGTCTTCTATGACTTTATTATCAGTCTATTACATTGGCAACTAAATACCAAAGCAGAACACTGTGATATGTATCAAGCATCCATTAAAGGTATGTGATGAGATGGCAATATTCATAGACTGGGTTCTAAGAATTGTTTCAACAAGCTCATCAGTGCTGTTCATCACTCTGAAATAAACTATGCCATATGCCACTTTGCTTTTACAGGAAAATAAGGAAAAAAATGCCCATTTTATTACATTATTGCTTTCACTTTGTGGCAATAATGCTATAAGTACAAGTTTAAGATACTATGGAAACTTTTTTCCTTTTATTAAAAGCGTCCAAAAATATTGTCATACTATCACAAACCACAGCTATCAGTATTCATTGTTCTTTCTCACAAATCAATTGGTCTATTGCCTAAATGTTTCTTAAAATAGCTGTTTTTCTGTGCCTAAATCTTCTCCAAATAGTTCCAATTCCAATATCATATAAGGTCAATACACAACTTTTCAGGCATTAGAGTACTTGTGCATATTCAGCCAAAATCACAGAGTTCTTCTGCCATAATAAAGTATTCCTTTATCACAAGAAGTCATGAGCTTCTCTTTCATTTATGTAATCAAAGCATTTCTGAGAGATATTAAATGATTCTAGGATAACTGGCTCTTGTGAAGAAAAATAAAATGAAAATAATATTAATATAGTCCATGCACTATGCAACTAGTAATCACAAATAACCAGGAATGACAGGAATTCCTGCAATCATGCTCAAACCTATATGCATTCACAATCAAATTTATGTTAGCAAAAAGCAAGATCATCCAAGGGTGAAAATACTCATGTCAAAGAATGCAGAGGTGCAATTGATGGCAGTTTGAATTTTGATATACGAATTATTTTGTTAGTAGAGCTTTTGCTGCTGTGTTATTTTCCAAATTTATTTTTTAATATTTAAATTTAAAACCTTTGCCTTTCCAATATATTATCAATTTAATTGATAATTATAGCATGATACCCAACATGAGACTTTTTCGTTGCTGCAGATATATATTACAAGTGAAACATTTGTAAACAGATGTTTCCTTCTGGAATTAATTGATCTCAACAGACTGATGGGACATCTTTTTCCGCTCTCTGAAAAAAAAAAAAAAAAAGACAAAAATTAAAGGAAAAGTAAACTTAAGAGACCACACCTCAGTTAGAGCCCATCTGTTTTCTTCATTCATGGTCACCAATTTGAGAGTCAGGAGCAGGAAAAAATGGAGGGTTTCCTGCTTTTTGGAAGCAGCAGCACAATGGGATAACATTATTTCTTAATTTAGTGAGGCTGTTATGGGTATTTACTAAAATGTTTCACATATGTCAAATACATTTTGGATTCATACTTTGGTAATTGTAGGGAGGATTAAAAGAGTGGGGTTCTTTTTATCTTGTTCTCTTGATTAATCTTATTTTCCATATAGCATGATTTTTACATTTCCACTTCTGTAGTACAGTTTTTTCAATTCTTTTCCATCATATAAAAACCCTCAGATCCTTAATGACTCATAACCACTGGCCCATAATACTAGTAAATTTTACATGAGAAAATGAGCTTTGTCCCAGTAGTACAACACTTGAGAACAAGCTGTATTAACTGCACTGAAAAAAAAAACAAAAGCCAAACAGGTCCCAAGATCCAATAATAGAAAAAACTTTTCTGAAGGTTTTTTCTTTGTTACTCAGGGTTACACTTTACTTTTGAATACTGTTACCTGTAATAAATTATTGATTCTTTCTATTAAAAAGGCATGCTTCACTGCTGCACATTTTTGTTTTGTAAAATAGTTGTTAATTAGTTCATGCAAATAAACAGATTAAATAGAGGAAAAAAAAAAAAAAGGAGAACCAGAAAAATAAACCCCACAACATTTGTAATATTTTTGACAATCAACTAGAAGGTAGGTACATTTTGTTTAAAACTGGTGAGGCCATTTAATTCTGTTATCTGGATATAATTTCTAGTCTCTCTCCAAATGCTTTACCTTTGGATACCAGCAGCAAGAGTAATTGTTCGGTTGACTTCTGCAAATCCAAGTCCACCATTTACATTCAGAGAGTATTTATCAAAGCCATTCTTGTGCTAAGGTGAGCTATCATGGATTAGCTATTATAAATAGTATCACAGATTATGGATGTGTATTTTAACAACAGGTGCTCATGAGTAAAATGCCCCGTTGCTCAAAACTATTAAGTCTGAGAAGGCTCAGCTTTAAGGGTACAAGTTATTCTAGATTAAAGACAAGAAATAAATCTACATTAGCACTGCTGTGACAAGAGGGAAGGGGATGTGGTTCAGTCTGCTGTGGGGCACTGTATTTGTAGCCGTGTACATACACACTGCGTTACTACTGCTGAAGAAATTAATACCAGTGTCTGGACATGGGTGCATGTTGGTGTGCGACCTTGTGTCCACCCTGGGTTGCAGATATTGCACATGACCTCAGTCAAAGTATTGTCACACTCCTTTCACACTCAAATGAATATTATATGAATTCACATTTACGTAGAATTTATTTTTCACTGAAACCAACCCTTCCTGTACACTAAGTGTAGGGAGACACAGATGGAGGTCCTTGTCCTCCATCAAGGAGGAAATTGGGCAAAAATTCCAGGATGCCATCATGGATGGATAAGGACCCACTGAGTCAACCCAGAATGAAAAAAGCAGTTTTCAGGCAGTGGAAAAAAGGGTAGGTGGTATATATATGTATATAAAACATATATTATATATTATATAATAATGTATAATAAAAATATACTTCCTTTAATGACTGTCAAATGGGTAAACAATTGACTCAGGAGTAACAATTCAGAGTGTGAGTCTCTGACACTGGGAATGACTTTCAAAAAGAGAATAAGCACTATTCCCTTTTGTGTTTCTTTGTTGCTTTTTTCCCCAAATATCAGAGCAGACAATAACAATACCTGTGAATCTCTCCATATGGGTTTTTATTGGTTTACTGTTTGTGGCAATATAATCCATATTTAATTCAAAAATTAACAGGTTGCACGTGTGCTATTACCAAAGCTTAATATTACTTGATGTTGCTTACTTGAAAATATTTCCACAATTGTGTTGCAATTGTGTAAAAAATGAAAAATAGAAAAATGTCCTTTCTAGCCAGGTTTTTTTTAATACTCATATGGGTTTTTATAGGTAATCACATTTGACCAGCAAAAAACGTGATAAATTACATTCTATTTAATAAAGCACCAGAAAAAATAATACAGTATACTTTGTGATATATTGAAGCAGCCTGTCTTTTTAGCAGTTTTTTGGAGGGCTACAAAACTACTTTTTCAGAAAGGAGCCATTTTACATATCTGAACAGGTAAAAGGAAGACTGAAAGTATTAGTATCTTCCAGAAGTAAGAGTGTGTCAATAATCTTAAAAAGATAGGTCAAAACCACTGAAAGCTAAAAATTCACAATTAAATTTGCCCAAAGGAGTCATCTGTGCTAAAGTCAATTAAAGCAATATTAAAGCAGAGAAAAATATGAGACCAAGGAGAAATTAAGTGGTGGTGAAGTTAGATGATTAAGACTGTTATTTAAGTTTGGGGAAGACAAAGCAAATGTTAAAACAGTATTTGAGGTCAAAAAATGATTAACAGCAGAAAGATGGGATGGGATGAAGAAAGAGACCTAAAAGGAATGGAGGTAAAGCAGGTGCAATACAAGGGAGATATAAAGAGATAGGGTGGGTGTTTTTTAAATAAGTCTCAGCGCAGATTTACAGCTCTATGTTTGCAGATGGGAATGAGAAACAAAGAGAAGAAGGATTGAAGGAGAAATTAAAAGGTGTAGAGGAAAAAAAGTGAAATTACAATTTGTAATATAAGAAATAGGATTTTGCTTATTAAACATTAACTGTTGTTTTGTTTCTTTTGTGGGTTTGTTTGGTTTTGTTGTGGTTTTGTGGATGGTTTTGGTTTGATTTGGGGTTTTTGAGTATTTGTTTTGTTTCTGGTTTTGGAATGTTTTGTTTTTTCTCCCCAAAAGTATTCATTTTCTTCTCTTTCTGTTTTGCAATAAAATCTTGGAAGCTGGAAGCTAGCGTCTCATTCAGAGAGCATCTTGTTTTTCCTCTTGAGTAACAATGATTTTTGTTTCTCTTCTCCTTTTTTTTTTTTTTTTTTTAAATTCTTCTCGCTCTTTGGGGCTTAAGCCAACACAGTTTTCCCTTATTCTCTGCCAGTCTCATCAATGATGCAATTATATGCTATGAACACAGCTCCAAAACAAGCTTTTTTAGGAAAACTTGCCAGCATAGAGAACATAAACTATGCAGCTCAACAGCAATTGGGCACAAATGCAATAGATCCATACATAAATTATGGCTATTGTTTGTTTGCTTTTTACTTTCTTGGCAACAACATATTGATTAACAAACAGTGACTAGTAAGAGATTATAAAAAATTTAAGGAACACAACATAGCCTATTGTTCATCTCAGACCCGATTTAAACTAATTTATACATGGATTTAATAAAGTAAAATAATTTGAAAGATTTAATATTTAGTCATTTCTAAGTATTGGTTCTAATTTACTAATGAAGAAAAAGACCCCTGCTGTGTAATATTGTCAAATTGTTATTTCAATTGAACAACCTACTAGAAAGAAATGGGAAACTGTTTTTGCTTTTTTTTTCTCTCAGGTATCTACTGTTGTTCCTGATTATAATCTTTTCAATGAATGCAGAAAATTGCATGTACAGTTTATTTCCAGCTAGCACTAAGATATAATTTTAATCTTCTTCCCAGTATATAGTTGTGTACCAGTATGATTTACCTTTTAAAATAAATACATTTAAAAATTTTAAAATAGTGTATTTCATTCACCTGTTGGTGTGTTAAATGTTTGCAGACTATATCCACAATAGAATTTAAATGTAATAATGTTCTGCAAAGAAGGGAGTGAAATTAAGTTTTCATCCTTTTCAGACTGCAGAAGTAATAGAAAAATGAAGAAAGAAAAAAAATGAGAACATTCTATATGTATTTAGAGACAGAAAACATACATTTACTTCTAAAAAATATAAAACCCACTGAAACTCTTATTGGTAACTTTCTAAAAGAAAAGATAGGGTGGAAAAGACGTATTGATATTCAAAATAGAAAAAAAGGGGAAACATAGTATGGTGCCCTTTCAGTCAGAAAATCTGGGTTTATTTTCAGTAGAAATCAGTAACTAGGAAAAAGGAAGTCCTTGGTTCCTAGCATATGTTATACACACCAGCCATGTCGTAGCTCCCTAACAGAAAAAAGCTCAGGAAACTAAAAGTTTTCTCAGACTGATTAATATGGATACAGACAAAAAAGTGAGATGCTCCAAATCTAGCTGTCTAGAAAAAAATAATTCATAGATAGAACAGGAACCTGAAATTCTCTGAAGAGTGACTTGGCAACACATTTTTTCATTTTTGCATTGCTTTGTTTAACCTAGCCTAGGGTCCAGAATTCCAAGATTTTTTTCTGTATTCATAAGAACTTAGATTCATCCCATACACCTTTGGATAGCTTAATGATCTTTAAGTTGGGAGCCTAAATTTTTTAAAATGATCTTAGAAATTTCCTCTACGATTCATGAGGGGGCTGAAGCCCTTTTCATGTAGAGAATGAATTCCTGATGGTCTGTCTGTTTTGGAATAGACTCACTAAAATCGGCCTCAATCAGGCTTGGGGAATGCATGTAAACAACAGTTGCCTGAAGGTTAGTGACTTCAGCAACCTGAAAGTACCATGAAGAATTAAACAGTTTTTCTTGCAATGTACCCAAAAATAATGTGAAGAAGTGACCAGCAATGGCAGATGGAAGAGATAATGATTGATTAAACCATCAATATTCAAATAAGAGACCTTCCATAGGCTGGCCCAGGCAGCACCCAGGCAAGTGATCCCTTGAGAGGACTCCAAGACACAGCGACTAGACAAGAATAAGGGAATAAAAGTAGGTATTTATTTGAAAGGCCTTCAAAGGTACATCCTGGGGAGCCAGAGGCTTTTGCCAAAATGGACCCCAAGATGGACAACAGGTCACGAGTTCTTCACAGTTTATAGGTTTGGTTCATTTGCATATCAGGGTTAATTCTCCAATTAAAGCTTCAGTTTAATGATGTAGTTTCCCCTCCACTTGTCCCCCTTTGAGGCTCTTTGGTTTATACTTTTAGGGCCTAGGACTGTCTAGGTGTCCTTGAAGAGCAGGCCTGGAGAGGCTTTGTTACGTCTACCTTGCACGAGAGAGCAGAAATTAACAGGCTACAAGAAACTTCAGAGTTACACTCTAAGCAGTACAGAATTTGAAAAATATGAAAGTTAAAACCTAAGGCATCACAAGAGTGGTTGTATAAATGCAATGCAATAAAGCAGACTCTGGGGAAATAGTGCCGATATCAGAATAAGCAGCAAAAGACCCCACTGCCTTGTAGAAGCAGAGGAGAATCAAGGCAATGAGGAGGATAATCTTGACTTGTTCGGTGAAATAGGGACACAACATATTGTGATTTGGACCAGTTCTATTCAATGACCTGAGAAAACCTGTGTGCTCATGTTGAGGTACGTGCCCAGGAACAAGATTTCCCCACTGTAGCTGTGATGTGGTCATGATAGCACTTGTAGGGTACATTTTTTCTCACTCGTGATGGACATTGGAAATACTGATGTCCTCTGAACCACATCCTAAATTGGCTGACACCATGGAGAATACAGCCTTGTAAAAGTGAACTTTTGACTTTTGGTTTTACAACGGAGTACACAATACTTAAAGAAACCATAGTAAATGTGTAGTAGTACTAAACAAGATAGAGGTATCATCTGTTCTCTAAATAAGGTATTAACCCAAGGTTATGAGGATGCCAGCTGATTTAATGGTTCTTCTGATCATCTGCTACCAAGAATAGAGTACCTGGCATATCATACCATCATAATTTCTTGTGAAATTGTCCATAATAGTTGGTGGATTAGCTAATTTCTTTCTCTCCTGAGATTTGTAATTATTTTGGTAATGTGAATCCTTCACTATCAGTGACGGAAATGCAGGGAATTTACCATCAAAATTTGAAGAAAGTAAGAAAAATAAGGACTTACTGAAAATGAATACAAAAAAGAATTGATGAAATAATCAAATGTAGTATTCTTTTAGGAACAGTCTTTGCTATTTGAGTACATTTTAATATAGGCTAATCCTTGATTTTTTTTTTTCTTAGGTATTTAAAAAGCACAGAAATAAAATAACTCCTAGTTTTTTGTGGGTTTGGTGTAGGGGTTTGGTTTTTTGTTGTGTTGGGATTGGTTTTCTAATATTAATTACCAATCATTGCAGTTTATCTACAAGGAACAGATTATTTTGTTTACTACAGCTTCCAATCACATTTCATAACAGTGAAAGGCATGAATATTTTGGTTTTTTCCAATTTTAGACTTATGTGCAACTTTATGTGAGTTAAAGAAGGAGATGCTGAACATGAGTTTAATGAAACGGTTTCAAGTTGGTGCTCCAATGAATATTTATTATTTATACAAGAAAGAACATTTTTGCCAAGGGAAATTGAGAAATGTGCCCCAGCTCAAAATAGCTAATAGAGAATATGACTTCCAATAACTTTTAAATTGCTATATCTGTCTTTTTCTATGTGTGATATTCAGTTTTCTTCTGCTAGTGGATTTTCTATCTCATCTTCCTAATTACATCTGAATTCATTTCTTTGCCCATCACATTGGGCTACAAATCTGCTGCAGTAACTAAGCTCTCTTAAATTACTACCTCCTTTAACTTTGACTTTCAGGTAAGTTACTCCCTAAGGTCACAAGTTAAAAGTATTGGAACATTTATTCCTAGGGAAGAGGAGAGAAATTAAATGGAGTTTGCCAGTCAGGAGACAGTTCGTATTGCATTGCAAGTCCCTAGTGATCAGCCACAATTTTGACCATTCCAGATCGTAAATTGTTGTGCAGTGTTCAATATGTTGAGTTTATTTCAGAAGAAAGATTGAAGAGAACATGCCTACCAAGAGAATTCCTTCTGATTACATTATAGGTGTCCAAGTTCCTGTTATGCATTTTTAAAATACATTAATTTAAAGATTAATATTTATGAATAGGCAACATATATGATAGTTTTCAATAGGAATAAAATTTTACAGGTGAAAAAATATACCATAATAATAATATATTCAGAGATTTTGTTTCAGTCCAAGTGGATTAGAGGCAATGGACAGCACCTTGAAAGATAACATGGAGGGGGGAAGACAACTCTGGTATTCATTTAGTAAACACTATTTTACTAGTCAAAGAACAGTTGACAAGAGTGTATAATGGTTTCAAAATGATTCTTTTTAAAATCAGATTTCAGAAACAAGGTTTTTATCAGCATTAGGAAATTATGATTAGTTTAGTCTGTCTACAAACCAATTTGTTTAATGTTGTTTTGAAAGCAGAATAAAATTTAAAATTAATAAATAAAAAATATTTAGAGCTTTCCTTTGTTGGTCATAGGTATGTTTGGAAGTATTAAGGCCATTTATGGTATATATTTTGTTACATTATGTTTCCTCCTCTTTCTGTGCAGCTTTGTGAAAGAATCAAGTATTCTCTGAGCTTCCCGCATTACACAGTCCAATTCCTCAGCAAGAAGGTACTGGCACTTTGCACTTAATGTCTCCAGACTGTGTTTCACTTTTCTGTGAATGAACTATAATTATTTCTTGTGCCTTTTACTTGAATTACAATGTATTTTCTGCAAAGCTGAGAAAATAAAGTTACCTATCTGTGATTTTCTTTTTCCTGAGTTCCATATTTCTTGTGTTTTTTAATCCCATACATATTTGGAACTTGGTTTCTTTTGCATTGTCTTTTGAAAAAAAAAATAGATGAAAGCCTTTAACTTTATACATACCTTATTTGATCTCAGCGCTACCATAGCTTTGTAGGAAGTAAAAATTGTTCCTGATAGTTGTTCAATAACTTCCATGAAATTAAACACTTGTAATGTATTAAGAATAATTGAAATTTTCATTACCTTTTTCTTTATTTTTTTCCCTAGAAGTCAAATAAAAAGCCACATTTGATTTCTTCTTGTGCCCTGGTTGACAGGCTCAGAATCTAAAGAAGTTGTAGGGCAAAACACTGACTTACCTCATAAGCTGCCCTTTCAAGTCAGTTGACAAGAAATTTGGAAGTTTAGTTTGAAAAGGCTGCTACTTTGTTTATGGGAAGGCAAATGGATCTGTTCAAAGGTTCTTCTTTTAACTCTTGAAATTCACTGAAAGACTTATATGAGCAGGGTCTTAAAGATATCCATATCTAATCATTGAAATGCAAGAGCAAAAAACCAAGACTTCTTTACATTGCTAAAGCTCTAATTTTCAATTAAATAAATGTCTTAAACTACTTTTATGCCTTCAGTTACATTATCACCTTCTTATAAAGAGAAGACTGTTTAAAACCGAGTCATCTGTAACTGCAGTTGAAAGATGGTGACAAATCAATGGAAGTTAGCAGAGTAGCACAAAATAAAAAAGAAAAATTTCTTCAAGGAGACTTGCCTGGCAAAGAGATCTGTACTAAGTGTTCCTGACATAAGGTCTCTCTATTTTTGCCAGCTTTTATGGTACATGAGCTTTTACAGTAATATTTTTTGGTTACCTGAAAATACATCTAAAATTGTTGGAACAGCTTAAAATAATTCCTCATTCTTTAGCGAATTCTCTGTTTCAGTAATATATTTTTTTTCCCTACAATCAACATAGTCATCATGAAGAAACAGCAAGAGCTGATAATACCTCAGTTAATATTCTAATTTCATCTTTTTGATGAGGCACATAAAATGAGTGGTAAACACCTCAACCATACCTTGCCATTTTTACAACAGAATACTGAACAATATACAAAGCGTTTAAAATATGAAAGTTACAGTTCTTTAAGCCTGTAATCTGAAGTTTAGTATGACCATTCAGAGAGAACACAGAACTTGCTGAAACACCACCCTCTTGCCTCCTAAAACTATGTTTTGAACCATAATGGAAAACTATGACATTTTTACACCTTGTACCGGAGGGCTGTTTAGCCTGGACAAAAGGAGACTCAAGGGGGAACTTAGCACTCTTATCAACTAAAGAGGTAATAGTGAGGTGGGGATAGGCTTTTTTCTCCCAAGTAACAGGACATAGGACAAGAGGAAAGGGCCTCAAGTTGCACCAGGGAAGGTTTAGATTGGATAAGAAAAATTCCTTCACTCAAAGAGTAGTTAGGCATTGCCACAGGCTGCCCAGGGAAGTGGTGGAGTACTCTTTCTGAAAGCATTTACAAGATGTGTGGATGTGGTGCATGGACTTGGTTTAGGGGTGAACTTGCCAGTGTTAGGTTAATGGCTTGACTTGATGATCTAAAGGATCTTTTCTAACCTCAATATTCTATAATAAACTGTCCAAACACAGGAACCATCCCTTTTGATTTGGATGGTAAATCAGTTTGTGGAAGCATGTGGAGGAGGTTAGGCATACCTTTGGGAATTGGCTGCGAAGCAGGGAATTTTTCTCCACAGCTTTGTGTGACCAGATACCAAATTATTCACCTCTGTTATGCAGTTCCATTTATTTACAAACATCCTCCTTATACTAGGGCATCATTTTGTATAACTGGGGACTGTCCAGGAAAACCAAAAGAAACCATCAAAAGATGTGTACTATTGATGTAGTAGGACCCTTGGCTTCCTTTGCTATTCAGGGGGAGGTGGAGAAAGACTCCTCCGAGTCGAATTCACTCAGGATTTAATCTCTGTTGCCCTTTAAAAACAATATCCAAACCAACATCAGAATTGTTCAGGTGTGGCAAAAACTTATGATGTGCCAGGGGGTGGAGTGAGACAGAAGGATCATCAAGCACAATCCCACTAGTTATCTACTAAAATGGGAAAAAGCCCTGACAACAGATCTCTCTTACCTACCATGCAGAAGTAACTGAGATTCACAGGAATCCTTTTCATTACCCACACAGTCACTTTATACATACATTCATTTTGAGCTTCTGAAGAGCCATCCCATGAAATCCACCTAATCCTACATCTGAGAAAACTTTTGTTGCCTGAGTAACTGTGACTCAAGCTCCCAGTTAAATCATGGAGGATAACATTTTGATGTGTAAAACCTTTAGCTTAGGTGGAAAATATTCCTTAGGAATTCAGGCTGCTTTAGTGGGTTAAGTACTTTAGTGCACCAGTGGTTTTACTGCCACCTCCAAAGCCAGTAGCCTTGAAACAGTATCAGTTACCTAGGGAGGCATGCTGGAATCACTCCCTTATTGTTGGAGATGGGTATTATCTGCCACATCAGTCTCTCCTTAATAGTCCTATTTGGCCCACAAAAAAGCCAGGTGGTTGCAGATGCACGATGGTAGACTACCAGCTAATAAATAAAGCAGCCTCTCCCATGGCTGCGATTGTCCCAAATGTATTGACACTGTTCAAATGTTTTGAGAGAGAAGCTGCAACATGGCATGCTGTGACTGATATGGCTCATGCTTTCTTTAGCATATCCATTACTGCAGTTTCCCAGGAACAATTTGACTTTTCTTGGGAAGGAAAACAATATACTTTCACTGTCCAGACTCAGGGACTTTTGCATAGCTCTACTATCTGCCACGGGCTAGTGGCACAACATCTGGAGAATAATAACATCTCTCCAGATTGTAAATTTTTCTATTACATGGATCTTACTATCATTACTGGGCTCACTGAACAGGAAGTCAGAGAAATTCATAGCAATATTTTAGACATCACGAAAAACATAGGTGATCAAACTCAAAAGGTTATTAGATATTATCTCAAAAGATAATACAAGGGCCCAGTACAGAAATTGTGTCAGAAAACTTGACACATTGCCTGAAGTGGCTAAACAAACTCTCTTACATGTGCCTGAATAAAAAAAAATAAAAAAACCTTTGTTTTAATTCTGGATTATGGGGCACAATTTCTCCCCATGCCACACAGATCTTATGGCTGTTTTATCATATTCATAGGGAGAAAGAACTAAAGAAACTAAACTAAACTAAACTTAGAACTAACTAAAACTGTAGGAAAAGGAAAAAAAATCAACTTTTGTACAAGCCAGACAGGCTGCCTTACATGCTATGGCTTTGGGGCCCATATTGGCCAATAAACCTTTTGAATTTTAAGCTCTATATATATGATGATTCTTGGTCTTAATAGAGCTTTTGGCAATGAGAGAAGGGAATGCAATCCTCCTTGGGTTATAGTCTCAACTCCTCTCTACACTGACTCAAAATTACACCCTTTTGCAAATACTACTTTTAGCTGCATCTTGAATACTGACAGAAGCTGAAGAGATGACAAGGCATTGCTCTAACTGTGAGACTACCTGTCCTGCCAGGGTGTCCAATGACACCAAGCGTAATGACAGGAAAATGCAAAGTGGTATGAAGTGGACCTCCACACATGCCAAGCCAAATGCACCAGTTTGGTGAGGAAATAGTTAATTGCCCCCATAGTAACTTGTATGGTGCTATGTTTTGGATTTGTCCTGAAAAGACTGTTGATAACACAAGGATACTTTGATTAGTGCTGAACAGTGCTTACAGAGTCAAGGTCTTCTCTGCTTCTCACACTGCCCTATTAGCAAGTGGGCTGGGGTGAGAAGAAGAAGCTGTGAGGGGATGCAGCCATGGCAGCTGAGATGATGCCACCTTGGGGACAACATTAGGGGTTGGGCAAAATTATGCACAAGGACTGAGGAGTGATTAAAAAGTGGTGGGAGGAACCAAAGTGAGAGAAGAAGGAGAAGGAGGAGGTGCTCCAGATCCAAGAGCCAGGATTTCCCTGGATCCCTGCAGGAGACCATG
The DNA here is from genome assembly GCA_026261815.1 of Monarcha castaneiventris obscurior. Lineage (NCBI taxonomy): Eukaryota > Metazoa > Chordata > Aves > Passeriformes > Monarchidae > Monarcha > Monarcha castaneiventris. Next base: position 5,204,736 of record JAMPIT010000510.1, on the reverse strand, counting down.
GTGGAGCAGATATTTCCCTGCAGCCTGTGGAGAGAACTACAGTGGAACAGGCATCTACAATGCAGCCTGTGGAAAGGACCATGCCAGTGCAATTGGATATGCCCCAAAGGAACTGCCCAGGACCCCACCCAGGAGTAGTTTATCCCTGAAGGGCTGCAGCCCATGAGGAGGATCTACACTAGAAGAGGGGGAAAGCATGAGAAAAAGGAAGCAGAGAGGAACTTCTATGGTCTGATAGCACCATTTGTCATTCCCCTTGCATCTCTAAGGGTCAGGTGGAAGTAGACAAGTGGAGAATGAAGGAATAATGTTGAGCTTGGAAAACAAAGGTGTAGGAGGAAGGTGTTTTAGGTTTTGTCTTTGTTTCTCAGTACTCAAATCTATTTTAATTGGCAATAAATTAAATTAACCTTCACCAAATAGAGTCTAAGCTGCCTGTGATAATAATTGTCAAGTGATCTCCTTGTCATTGTCTCTATTCAAAAGCTTTTTCATATAATTTTCTTCCCTTGTCCTATTGAGAGGCAGGAGTGAGAGACTGACTGGGTAGGCAGCTGGAAGCTGCCAAGGTCAACACATCACAAACATGCATACAGTCACAACTGTATGCATAGTGCATTGTCTTCACCTAAAATACTATATGCACCCATTTTAGAACTATAGCTTTATGAAGAAAAAGGTTTTGGGAATGCATTATCCAAGGGACTATTCAAAGCTGAGCCCACAATGATGAGTAAACTTGACTCCAGCCAGTGACTGCTGATTAGATAACCTGAAATACCCAGACCTCTATGTCAGTGTCTCGAGCAGAGAAGGCCCCTGAAAGAAGAGAAAGTGAATGAAATGCAAGAAGTTTTAAAAGCAAGCAAATCAAGGACATAATTATAAAATAGGGGTGTAAACATATTAAAATAGGTATTAAATTAAATAATTATGAACTTTTAAAAAATGTTTTTTCTTACAATATTAATTTCCTATCAGCTTTGCTCTAGGAAATATTTTGATACTTTTTCTCCAAAAAATACCGTCTAAGAAATACAGGAAAATCTTCTAAATTTCATCTTGTCTTATATGCCGTTTCTTCTTGTGCTTCCACATTTCAAAAAAGTTTCCTTTTATATTATTACATAAATACAGTATGAAATCTATTTTTTAATACCATCTGTTTTCACATTGCTTTTAACCTGTGTCACACTAGTGAAGAAAAACAAAAGCAACACCTTTAAAATTCCTTCAAACTGGTACTTAAATTTTTGGTGAAAAGGAGTTTAATTTAAAAAAATCGTAATAACAAATAAGGTAGGATGTGCTGTGTTCTATGCAAGAAAGGACACCAGAAATTTGCCAGGAAATTATAATGTTTCAGTCACATCAATTTGCATTATTTTGAATATAGATTTGAAATGTAAAATTCCAGCTCAAATTCTAGCAAAATCTGAATCACACATGATAGATTGAATTGTCATACCTCATTTCAAAACTTCATCATTCAAAATCCTTCTCAGCTGCCTTTCAGACATTTAGTCACAGCAGTTTTCACTGTGACATGTAACTCAAGTGTCAGCAATAGTAAGAATTATCCTTGAATTAATGAGTGATAGATATTCTGAGTTGTTTCACTTGTGTAAAAATCCCTGTGAAGTCTTCTGCATTTGTCCCATGATCCCCCTAGTGGGGGAAAAAAAAAATCCCCTGGTTCTGTTGTTTTTCTGTTGGTGGAAACAATGTGGAATGTTTGATTTCCATGCAAAAAGAATTCTAAATTCTTGAAAATGAGTTGCAATGTCATAAATTTTCACATCAGATTTATTTTTATATGATGCACAATTTTCCAATTTTCCATTTTAGTTTGCAATTATATTTTGGAAATAACAATGAGATTTTAAGTGAAATATTTTAGAGAACATAAGTTCACTTTTCTGAATTCCTGTGTTGCTCATTCATGTTTCCTGAGAAGTACTATTGTAGGCGAATTATTCCTCAAGCACTTGACATTTTAAGTTTCACAGTTTTATAATGTAGAATTCATACAGAGCTCCTACTTCTCTTACCTATTAGCACTTTCCTCCTTTCATGACATACATAAACATAATGAATAGCTCTACCATTACATTTTTATTTATTTTTATTTATTTTTATATGTTTTGTTTTACCTCTTATTTTGCTCTGCTCTTAATTACCTCTTGACAATTAAGAGTATGAAAAAATATATTTTCTGGTATACTGAGAATTTGAAAGTGAAAGCAAAAAGTACTGCTAAGGAAGAAGGAAAGAGGTTTTTTTTTTTTTGCACATAGATCAGGATGAGTTTTCTTTCTTTCTTTCTTTCTTCCTTCCTTCCTTCCTTTCTTTCTTTCTTTCTTTCTTTCTTTCTTTCTTTCTTTCTTTCTTTCTTTCTTTCTTTCTTTCTTTCTTTCTTTCTTTCTTTCTTTCTTTCTTTCTTTCTTTCTTTCTTTCTCTCTTTCTTTCTCTCTTTCTTTCTTTCTTTCTTTCTTTCTCTCACTCTCTCTCTCTCTTTTATCCTTTTCCTTTGAAGATCTGACTGAGCTGCGTTGTAGACTGATTTTACAACTCCTTGGACCTTTGATAAATGTGGCCTGTGTACATAAATAATTCTGGAAAATATATGGAATTATTAAAATAATAAATGTGAGAATAATATTCTGATAAATTGAAAGATACTGCTTGTATAATGAAAAATTATGGTTTCGCCTATAAATAAAAGTAGCTTGTTTGTCTCAGCTGTTTTCCTTTTGGAAACAGGCCTTTATGATGGTGGTACACTACATAAATCTTATATATTTTAGCACAACTGTCTCCTAAACACTGAGTTATTTTCTGAGGAAATGCTGGTCTGTCTAGGTAATTTTAAAAGTGGATTAACTGAACAGTTCCTGAAATTCCATATTTCTTCCTATTCAGGAGCTTGTCTATGGGCTGCAACATATTCTTGCACTATAAAAACCATTGCCTTTAATGGTTTAAATGCCTAATTTTATAAAAAGCGACATAAAATTAAAGGAAATAATGAAAAACAACAGAAAGAAGATATTTAAAGTTTTTAACTTGGTCTGGGTTACAAACTATCTTGTGTGTCTTTATCTTGTTAACATTTCAGCAAAAGAATTCCTTAAAGACTTAATAGGAACTAAAATATAAATGTACCTGCAACAAAGAATGTGAAAATCCATCCAAAGCCTATTTCTATCAAAATAATCTCAGAGATTAAAGACACAGTGATTCAGGTTTTAGTAACATACCTTACATGCATAATTCTTTGGACAATATTGAGACACTAACCATTGTATTAGGAACTAATAACTTGAGCTATGAGATAGGCCACAAGGATTGAAATTAAAAAAGAGACTAAATCTATAATCACGTGTCTCAAACAATGTGAAAGTATTTGTATATGTTGGCTTTTTTATACATATGTTCATATCTGTATATTAGAATTTAGCACAGCATAATCCTGTTTCCTACATTTTTTCTTTGTTATTTCCCAAAGCAAAAATACAGTGATGTTGAGAAAAGGCCATGTTTGCTGAGATATTCTTCCACTTCTGCATATGTTGTCCCAGTGAAAGAAAAACAACTAGTACTACTGATAAAGGAAGATGGAGCAAGCTGTCATTTACTGAACATTCAGAGTACACTGTCTTCTTCCCCAACAGAACAGTACCCAGGTATCAACTTCCTTAATTTCTTCCACAGAATTTCAGTACAACTATCACTGGTTCTTTTCATTTTCAGATCTCTCTAAGGGTTTTTAATAGCATCATGCTTTGTCTTTACATACATCTGCATCCACTTACACAGCTCATTATCTAGGTTCCTTCTGATACAGCTGAAGTTATAATTTTCCAGTACTGTTTGCTTGTTTTTATCTTTTGCTCGTGTATGACTTGTAACAATAGAAAAAGAGAAGTCATGAGAAAGGAAAAATGAGAATAACTGGAGGGAATAAATGTGTTCCAACAGTTTCATGAAGTTCAACAAGGAGAAATGCAAAGTCCTGCACATGAGAACAATGCCATGTACTAATATATACTAGGGGCCATCCAGCTGGAAAGCAATAGGCAGGATGTGATATGGTGATCCTGGCGGACACAAAGTTCCACCTGAGCCAGCACTATGTGCTTGCCACAAGAAAGGTTAATGGTACCCTTGGCTACTTTAGAAAAGTACTGCCTGCTCTTTGAGTTTGTATGCTCCTTTTTTTAAATTCAGCACTGGTGAGGCCACACCTGGAGTACTGTGTTCTGTTCCGGGCTCCTCAGCACAAAAGAGACAGGTACATACAACAAAGGGTAAAAAGGATAATTAAGGAATGGAAGTACCTCACATATGAGGAAAGTCTGAGAGATCTTGGTCTGTTGAGCCTAGAGAATCACAGAATCACAGTATCACAGAATCACTAGGTTGGAAGAGACCTTCAAGATCACCGAGTCCACCACTGATCTGAGAAGTGAGCACTCAGGCAGCATCTTACGAATGTGCATAAATACCTGAAGGAAGGATTCAGAGAAGATGTGTCCAGGCTCTTTTCAGTGATTCCCAGTGACATGATCAGAGGCAATAGGCACAAGCTGAAACACAGGAGGTTCCATCTGAACATCAGTAAACACTTTTTTACTTTGAGAATGTCTGAATGTTTGCACAGGTTCCCTAGAGAAACTGTGAACACTCCATCTGTGGAAACACTCAAAACCCATATGGACAAGGTCCTGGGCAACTGGATGGCCCTACCTGAGCAGGATGGGTAACAGTCTGTTCACTACTCAGTGAAGTTTTGAACGCCAAAAGGTAGTCAGCACAGGACTGCTTACCAGAAACCACAGAAGCTGAAGTAATCTCTGTGCTTAGAGAGGTATTATGCTTTAAGTGTTCAGGGCCTAATAAATGCCCTGACTTATAAACGCAGTGGGAACCTTGCTCTTGACTTCATTAATACAAGTCCTTGGTAAAGAGCAGGATCATTAAGCTGCAACACCCACAAAGACTAATATAAATACAGGCTATCCTTTACTCCCAGTTCTGTACTGTTCTTCATCTCAAGAGACCCACTATACTCTATACAGAAATACTCCAGCCAGTAACAATGAATAGCAGTAAAACCCAGTTTGAAGTCTGGTCCTTAAAAATACCTAAGATAAACAACCTGATTAATCAAAATCATGTGCTATGAGATTTCAGACTATTTTCCAGATCATAACTATACAGAAATTTCAGGCTTAAAGGAAAAAAGAAATAAAGAAAGGAAATAAACCCATAATTTTATTGCTTTTGTTTTTTAAAACAATTCTGTCTATAAAAACGCATTGTGATAGAAAAGCAGGTAAATCTCACAGTCTTGAGTGTGAGGTACCATATGTTGTACTATGTACTTCACAGCTATTTCACAAGTAAAAGAATGACTTGTTTATGTCCATGTCATTGTCTTTCATGGCACTTTTTTAAAAGGCCTTAAAATTTAATTCTGATGAAATAGAAACAAGTAATCTCATTAGGACTGAAAAGAGACTATGGAAACAATTGCCTGTATATTCCAAACTGATATTGGCACACATATGCATGCACCAGTTTTGCAAAAAATTATATATATATATATCTGTTAAACACAGTTACATAATAGTGTTCTGGATGTATTAATTGCCACTGTTTTATCTGTTTTACACATTATAAAGAAGAAGAGGGATGCTGAGCATAAAAATAATAGTTGTTTAATCCAAAAGTACTTTATAGTGTTTGCCCTATTCAACAGCAGAATATTTAATTCTCATACAATCTTGATTGATGCATATGACTTTGTTATCATCTTCTTAACTTCCTTAGGTCAAGGAGTCTCCATCTTGCATAATCAAATAAATAAATGCAGATGCAACAGAACATTGCTGACATTGTTAGAAAAACATACTTTATGCTTACGCTAAATAGGTATTATTTAATGGAATAAACAAAAGTATGTACTTAGTCAATACACAGTTACATTAATTTATAGCAATATAATAAAAATTATACATAGGAATTCATTATGATTATCCTTCCATGGAGACAAAAATTAGAAAAGGGTAGAGATTTATTAGGTCACCTAGTATGTTTCTTCATCAAATTATCACACAAGCATTTTCTCCAGTCTCACTTTAACTGACTCAAGTGCTGCAGAATTCCTCCACTTGTAGAGAATTTATTCTGTTGTTCAACCAAGTAATAGAACACAGTTGTCTTGGAGGCTGTACCTTAATATTCACTTTTTTCACTGCTCATTTTTATCCCATTTTCCTAATTATGCCTCTAGGATCTACTTTGAGAATGCATGCATTTTCTAAAGGCATGCACTGCAAATATTTACAGACAACTTCATATCCTTTTCCCTCACTATGACCTCCTCATTCTCGTTATTCCAGTCAAGTTTGTAAGGCGTTTATTTAAACTCAAGTATTCAAACACATCCACAAAAGAAAAAAAATAATGAAAGGATGTCCATAGGAGGGTCATAGTGAGGGTAATGAAAGCAAAGGTCTTGCTGAAAGTACATTTCATTTCTAAAAATAAAAATCTAGCCAAATAGTCCCGAAATGCTGAATATTTTAATTACAATTGTTAATTGTATAAAATAATTCAATTTTTTTTTTCAATATCTGAAAAACAATTTACATCTCTTAAGTTCTAGAGGTCAGTGCAACTTCCTTGATGTAGAATATTTACATGTAGAGCACCATTCAAGATGACCTAAGCTATCTTACATTGTCTGTTATTCGTAATGCACCCAAGTCTCCTGTGAATTCTTCATATCTACGAGTCAGGGACCAAGATACTTAGGGTTTCTCGTGGTATTAGGTACTTATGTGTTTGATGACAGGACTGCGTTTAGTGACTGTAGACATGATTTGAAAATAGTAAAATTCATTCAATTTCAGAATACTAAATACTGTTTAAAGTCACTGTTGCAGGAACTGTTTATGTAGGTGTTTAAATAGAGGTATAGCACAATACTAATATTAAATTCTAAGAAGCAGCCTTTACTACCATGACTTTTGTATTAATTATATTCAATGATGCTTTGATCAGTCCTGCATTTCATTTTCCCATTAATGTAGAACTATAACTTTTCCAGAGTTATTTTTGAAGTGTTATTTCTGGATTATAATTTTGTAAATTATAATTGATTTAATACTTTATTTTGGCCTAGAGTATTTCATAATAATTAATGTTTTTTTAATAGCACAAAAGCTTTCTTTAAGTCAAAGAAAAACAATTGCTTGGTTGAATTTTTACACGCATGGGCTTAATCTGTGACCATATAATTTTGTTTATTTACTTATTTGTTTGTTTTGTCTCTAAGAACAAAGCAGATATGTTTAATCAGATGAATTTCTGAGTATTTAATACACAGAAGAAAATAATCATTTATTGTCAGGAATGTTTTACACAGGAGGTGTTGTTCAATGCATTGACTGCATTAATTTTGAATAATTACAGATGCAGCTGTCAGCCAAACAATGGAGTAAAAATATAAATTTAGGGCATGGAAGAGATAGTTCTGTTCAAATGAATGTGTCTTGGCAAACATGAGTAAAAACATTAAAAAACCCCAACCAACCAAAAAAACCTCCCACAGAATAAAGCAAATAGGAATCAGAAGACAAAATGTTCCCAAAAATAAAACAAACAAAAAAACCCAAACAACGAAAATCCCAAAAGTACCCATAGGCAATAAAACTACCTCAGTTTATTGCTCCCTTGACCTTCTGGTAAAACAGATGTTTTTTTCCTGCAACTGTTATTACTGGAAGTAAAGCTTGGATTACAAATTAGTTCTCTCATTTGATCTGGGGACTTAATCTGGCATCTGTTGTAACTACAGCATCTCTGTGATGTCACATAAATAATAATTACAAGCACCTTCTCGAAAAAAATTCATCTCTATTTTCCTTTGCAGCATAGCTTGACAGCTATTTCACTTGAAGTTAATTTTCTCAGCTTCATAGCCAAGCCTCTTAGTATGAATATAGCAAATAAAATTTGCAATTTTATTTTACCACTCCACAGACTTATCACACATTTTAGAAGACTGGGATGAATCTGTGCCTTCACATTCACGTTCGTTTTATCAAACTATTGACTCTGTTTGTTTTACCATTGCTAAATTCCCTCCATCCATGGTCCACCATGATTTTTGATCCTGCAAGTAACTTGGGATTAGGCCTTTAATTTCTAACTTATTTTAAATAGGTTGTGTCAATTTGCTTGGTTGATAATTATACTTAATTGAGATGTATCTTTCCTATTTTGGAATAGACATGGGTGTTAAAGGAAGTGATTGCATTGTAAATCCAGTTACAGACTGATGTCACTCAGATTTGTATTTTGCTCCTAAGACCAATATCAATTCTGCTGTTACAGAAGTGGGTCTTATTTACTGGATGTAAAGCTATGAGCAAAGCAATATATTTCTAGGTAAATAAAGATTTTTGTGAATTTGTATTTGTGTTGGCTCTTCAATAGCTTAAAAGGTTTTTTACTGTATATTAACAATTTGCATATTTTTTCCTTGAAAGCCATTAAATCCATGATGAAAAAGCTTGACAGAAAAAAGAAGCCATTTTACCTTCATTCAGAATTTGGCTATTACAGTATCAGGGTTTTTTCCCCTCCAATTTGCATAATAATGATTAGATTATTCCAACGTTTTCCCCAACATTTAGCATCCAGCCCAGTTCACTTGAGTTTTTCTTGCCTTGAGAATCAGTTACTGAAATATTCTGTTGGCTGATTTGCTTGACAAATCCTTTTGGCTGAACTTTAGTATGCATAAGAAACAGCTGTTCAATTACTGACACTTACTAAAAGAGAACCTGAGTAATCCACAAATCACTATACTATTTGCTTTTAGCCCTTTGCTGACAATGGTACTTGACTAAACAGTGAGAATCTTTCTTCCCAAGATGATGCATCTTGTAAAGGAGCATATAAACAAAGACTGTGCATCCACTTCAAACACATGAAAGGACATAAAAGATTATCACAATATTATTTATACAACATTCAGCCACAGGTTGCTAAACAATTTTCCCATGATCTGCTTTGAATGCTCTATTTAACTATCCGTATAAATTTTCAACGTGCATATAACATACACTGTGACAAATAACAGTCTCCTGTTCACAGATATATCTGCATATGCATGTTGAAAATTAGACCACAATATTCTTCAGTGCATATCCTTTGTGCTAAATCTTGTAATCATTACTCTAAGGTTATTGAGACTCAACATAAAAAAAACCTCATGAAAAATTTCCTATACTATCTTATAAGTAAAAAGAACAGAATCCAACTAATTGTTTTCATATTATATGACAAACAGTTTCATGACAATATTTTTCTTACTTGTTAGTGTTATTAGATTTGTACATGAAGTAAGCAAAAATTTTGTTATATTTTTATACCTCTTTCCAATTTCTTCAGTTGGTAAGATGAGTGGACAAATGTATATAAACATGCCTCCTACAAGTAATACCAATACACATAAGACTAGTGGAAAATAGTTTTATATTTTTCACTTAGCCATAATCTTAAAATATTAATCTTTGTCCATTCAAAGAAACCCTAAAATATCCCCAAAGAAAAAGGCTTTTCTTTTTCCTAAATGAATTAATTTTATTCCCCCCATCCCCCATTACGTTTTTATTCCTGTTGTCTTCAGTTGGGACTTCTGAGATGATCTTTCTATCCAAAAAATGCACCCCAAACTAAGAAAAAACCCTACAACTGCAGCTGCTCTTAAAATCAAAATTAAAGCTTGTCTGTCAAGACAGAGGTGTGTTTACCAAAACAGATATGAGATCTGAGCAGCCAATGCTATCTTTATTCAAATAACTAGCCTATTGATCAGCAGCTCCCTAGATCAGATCACCAATTTGTCCTTGGTATTCAGGATAACATAATTCCTTCCTTTTAAGTTCCTTATTATCATGTGGTTTTACACAAAGATGCCCTTTGCTAATGTATTAACATTGTTTTCAGATTTTTTTCATAAATGATTAACAATCTGTGCAATAGAATAATACAATTAACATTCTAATCACCCAAATCCCTTCCCCATTTACTTATGTGAAATTTTTCTATGCACTTCTTTTGCGTGAAATTTTCAGCTGTTATGATGGATATTTATGTCAATATAATCGAAGTTGAAGCCTGGATCCTATTTACATTGATCAAAAGTGCTGGCAGTGTCTTCTAACTTTTAGTTTCTAATGCCACACTCTGTAAAATATGACCATATCATAAATGGCCTCTGCATGCCACAATTCAAAGGAACCTCACACCGCTTCCACAGCAGTTTCAGTACTTTAATTTTTTTTGCTGTGTATGAAAGACTACTGTCAAGACATACATGTTTCTCAAAGAAACAGTCAAGCCATCTCTGAACACTCAACTTCAGAAGAGAATAAAAAAAAAATCCCTACTCCTCAGAGATTCATTATTTTGGAATACAAAATACGGAAAGCTGATAGTGATTTGTTTTACAATTGATTATTTATTACTTTTTCCTTTCTCCCTAATCTATCAGTGTTTCAAACTACCTCTGTTTCAAGCTCTCCTCTGTCCAAGAAGATAACTGCCCTTGCTCTACTTCCACTTTGTCTTGCTTTCTTCTCTCGTCCTCTCATCTCTTTTTAACATGAACAGTCTTTTCTTTCAAAATTTGCCTAACTGATGCTTATCTATTTACACTCTGACCTGTTACCCCCTTGTATTTAACTCTTTAATTTCCTGCTTCTATTTCAGACCTAAAGAGGGGCTTGGATGCCCAAAAGCTTGGCTGTTTTTTTCTGTCCAGTGGCCAGTCAGTCCAGTAAAAAGATACAGCCTGTAGTGGCAGGGCTGGAGCCACGGCCAGGTCTGGGTGAGCTGCAGCCCCAGGGGCTGGGGAGGCCGAGCTGCTGCCCCTGCCTTCCCCCATGGCATATGTACACGGTGATGATGGATGCACAGGGTGTGGCATCCCGCTGTAGCAGGCATGCCAAAGAAAAGCAAATAAAAGCAAGCATTTTATGGAAGAAGAAGAGAGAAGAGAAGAGAAGAGAAGAGAAGAGAAGAGAAGAGAAGAGAAGAGAAGAGAAGAGAAGAGAAGAGAAGAGAAGAGAAGAGAAGAGAAGAGAAGAGAAGAGAAGAGAAGAGAAGAGAAGAGAAGAGAAGAGAAGAGAAGAGAAGAGAAGAGAAGAGAAGAGAAGAGAAGAGAAGAGAAGAGAAGAGAAGAGAAGAGAAGAGAACAAGACAAAGAGGAGGCATCTGTTACCACCACCAGGTACAAATGCAGACCTCAGTTTTAAAGTACATGTGATGCCAAACTCATAGCAGTAATGTGCTCTTGATAAAAGGATGTCTCACTGCTAATAAAGTATCAGTTGTTGCTGCCAAGGTTCAATAAATAAAGGACATAAATTTACTTGCCCTATCATTACCTAAAAATGAAGTAGGTAATAATAGTATAATCTCATTTGTATAAATTGAAAGAATGGTTTAAGTATTTTAATTAGCAATTGACTAGATAACTACCACTATACTAAAATAAATGTCAATTAACATGCTAATTATTTTTTGGCAATTAATTGATACCAAATCAACCCACTATAGTTATTTTGCTAAACAACAGTTAAATCCTAAAGGTCTTTACAAGTTTAATTTATCAATTTCAGAGAAAAGGCACACATTTATTGCTGGCATGGTTGGGTTAATTTTGAGGAAAATAGATTAGGTTGGTATTACTTTTAATCTTTATTAAATTAATTTAAAAGGTTATGTATTAAGTGTACAATAAACATTTAATCTAAATTAAATAGCTGAATTTAATTAATTTTAAAAGTTTCATGCAGCTTCCTGTAATGTTATAGTAGAAATACTTTGTTGAGAACTAAACTGTTTTCTCCTCTCCCATAATTGACTATTTTATTTAAAGACATGTATACTATCGATATGAGAAAATTACTTATTTCCCAACCATATCCATCCCTCATTATCTATTATTAGCTTCCTAGGATATACCATTACATTCGTAATGTTCATAAAAAACTCTTGCACAGACACTTTCATGTTAATGAGTATTTATATGCAAAAACATTTGTTTTGTATAATAAGAAGTTATTCAGAGGATGTTATATACAGAACAACAAAACAGATTAAAATATAATGGTTGATAACGGCAGTTATTTAAGGCAAAATGACTAGATATTTGGTTCAAATATTTCATTCAATTACTATTGCAAATGAAATTATTGAGAAGATAAAGAAATAAACTTATTCATCAAAATAAAACAGATGCAGACCTGTTAATACAGATAATTACTTTTGCAATCATATGTTTTGACATTGGAAGTTTCATGATTTTTTTTCTTTATTTCTTCATTCCTTGGAAACAATAAGTATTTAACCTGTATTATTGGAATTATTATTGGGAGGTTGGCATTATTATCATTATTATTATTTTTTATTATTTAAACTATACTTATAAATTTCGCTTATTTAATCTTATGATAGGAATTAATAAGACTCTAATTCATCATTTCAACTGTGCCTGTTTATGATGACATATTTCTCTTGTGGTGGATTTGACTAATTCCTGTTTTAATTGCCATAAAGAACACACTTAAAAAGCAAACCCTTTCATAGTATTTGCATTTTTGGTTAGATTTATGCTTCATACCATAGAATCAGGTGTGGAGGTTTTCAATAGATTAGTATGTCAATAGCATGATTGTAGTTGAATTGCATTTAAAATGCTTGGTTATTGCTTCAAAGAGTCCATAAGGTTTATTAATTTATGCAAGTATTTATTTGAGAAGCATACAGCAATAGACTAAAGGACAGGTTTTTGGTTATATAGTAGGTTATATGAATCAAGAACATAACCATGCCTTCAGAGATCTTCCAGTTCTAGGCATTTTGTCAGCTTGTCGAAGTTTGTGCTAGATGTCATTAAATACTGAGACAACCTTAACATAAATGCTTTATTCTTTTAGAGCTTAAAAACTTTAAAAATACAATTTATTGCTATTAAAAAATTATGAGACATAATAAATGCAAGCCAGTTAGAACTGACTTATATTGGACATTGTCATTCCAACTAGGCATTCATTCATTTGCTGGTAAATTTCCATTCATAATATTTTCCCCCTGTAAATTAAATTGTGCTTAAGCACATAAATAAAGGTTTCATAAATAGCTCTTATTTTCAGTCTGTTTCCCTTCTTTTTCAAATATATGATAAATGTATTAGTTACTGGTTTCAGTATACATTTTTATATGGTTGGTTTAAACATAAATGAATTAACCATAAGTGGTGAATTTTCTCTTTTTTACACATATAAATAATGTCTGAAAAAATTTGGGGGATTGTCTAGAGATATGAGTTGCCTCTTTGCTTCCTTCTCTCACAACACCTAATGAAATTTTTTTCTTGAGAAAAGATGCTACAAGTTAAATAATTCCCCAGCAACACACCATTTCATGAACGCAAGGCTTCCTGACATCTCAGCTCCTCACTTCCCTAAATCAGAACCAGATGATGGATGAATCTTTTGCCTAATCAAAAATATTACTCCAAAGATACACATTCTTTAGCTTAGCTGGACTCAAATATAGTGGTTTTAGGGTGAAAATACCAAAAGAATAGATTACATTTAATTTAAAAATTTCTTACTAAGGAAGTTAATAAGAAAAATGCAATAATAACAGTTCTACATGAACACTTAGCAGCATCAATCTTTCTCACCTTCCCAGAAGCCTTTCTTCTATCTCCAAATCATGCTGATGTGAAGGAAAGATTTTCCCAGTGGACCTTGGAAAATAAGCAACAACATTTTGATTGAAACTCCTGGTGAGGGCAATTCTCATTACAGCCATCCAAGGGATATCTAGAGGGCCTTTGATTTCTTTCCAATGCAAATGAAGTATTTTAGTATTTGTAAAGGAACCTGCAAGACATTTCCTCTCAACAACAGCTTTAGGAACATTGCTGCATCACATCATTAAATGATCCCTAAAATTTGGGAGACTAGAAATGATGAGTTCCTAGGTTTCTTTGGGGTTGTATTTTCCTTTATGGCAGCTTCTGCCTGGATGTTGATATTCCATTGAATCTTATTTTCTTTTCAAAATGTCTTCCACAGCCTTGAGTGCAAGAACAGCCTCATTTTCAGCCTTCTCTCCCACAGAGATTTAGCTGCTGGTGTTCAAGGTTAGCCATGATATGACACTCCTGTGTAACCATGAATCAAATTTATGTTTAAAGAGTGAGAATGAGCTGTGAGAAGCCTTGTGTGGATCTGGTCCCCCTCCTCCCTACGCTCTGGAGTTGCACTTGAGCTTGAATGGTGATCCTGACATGCTGACATGACTACCTGTGTTGACCTCAGACCTCATTGCTGCAGTCTTGTCCAGCAATCAGAGCTGTTGGTTGAACCCAGCTGACATCCCCAGACCCGCTCTGCTCTTGTTCAGTGCTGTGGGTCTGTGTCGCTGCTGCTGAGGGCGCTGCCCTGCTTGCCTTGCTGTCACTCTTGGCTCCTGGTCCCCAGTCTTTATGGAGCAATCCACCCCTGCTGCTCCCTGGGAATGTCAAGTGAACTAAAAGAATAAATATTTCTTTTCCTCTCAATAATATCAATACTGTGAAAGTACTGGTAACCTTTGGACAAAATGTGGTATCTCTTACTAGTTCAGATAATATGATGTAAATGACTAAAGAAACCTAATTGGTATTTTGGTTGTTACCCTAGCAGCCAGTCTGGGTATACGTGCAAAATAGGGTCTAGGGGTTTTGTTGTTTGGGCTTTTTTTCTTTGTTTGTTGTGTTTGTTTAGGTTGGAGAGGTTTGGGGGGGAGAATTTTTTTCTGTGTGTTTATTAGTGTTTTGTGCTGTTTGTATTATGTTTACCACCAAGAGTTCAAAGTGATTTTTAAAACAAAGAAATAAATTAGAATGGAACTTCTAAATCCTACACAGTGAAAATATGGACCACATGTATTCTAATGAAGAGCCAGTTTTAGTTTTGAAGCAGACTTCAGCTACTGTGGAATAACTTAATTAAAGCCACCCCAGTCCCTCAGTAGATTTGCTCAGGTAGAAATTTTAACTGTGGTAGAACCCATAACATTTTATGTCCTTAAGAATATAATGAAAAAAAATCCTTTAAATATGAGTCTTATTACTGGGTTCACTCAGAAGTCTTATACAATCAGAACAATGGTCTTTAAAACATGAAAATAAAATGAAATATTATTTTAACTGTGAGTATTATAATAATCATATCTGAGTGAGTAGAGAGAAAAATATGCTTAAAGTACTGTCACAGTTTAATCATGCATTAATTCTGTTTGACTGTATCCACACTACCTAGTTTTATTCTCATTTATGAAAATATTTTGATGGTGTGAATCTTGGTAGAAAATTAATTTCACGTCCTCAGACTTATTTTATGATGCACCAAAATATGTCTGTGACAAAATCAACTTCATTTTAAGGGACTTCAATGACAGTCTTTGAACACTATATTATGCTATGAAGCAGCAGATAAAAATATAGCAAGTCTTATATAATGAATCAGATATATCATATATTTCCTTTGGTCAATTTGTTAGATCTAGCCAAATAGCTCAAAGATCTTTCAATCATTTGATTGAAATCAGCAATGCAAAAGCTTGTATTTACATTCTCAAGAAATTAAAGAATAAAAGTCAAATGACAAGAATCCAAAGGAATTACTTTAAACTGTGAACTTTAAAATCTGAACTGTGTTCATTTTGCAGTTTAAATAGCTTTGAAATACAACGTCTTGGGGTGACTTCATGATGTGTATCTCCTATCGCCGCTTTATGCCCAGACATGAATCCTGTGCCTTTCTTTAAAACTGGGTGTGAGAGAAAGAAAAGAAAGGCAGATGAACTTTTCAAAGCAGTTTGTGCTCCAAGGACACAGAAATAGCCTCTGCGGCACCAAGAGCGGAGGAAAGCATCTTCCTGCTTTTTCCCAGCTCTTGGCTCCTTTTCTCAGGAAAGAGATGGAGAATTAAACTCCCTTTGCTTTTCAGCTGGTCTGCAAGCTGAGGCAAGAAAGGGTTTTTTTTCCCTGGGACTTCGGCTTTTTCTTCCTCTCTTCTGGAGCTGTTCAGAACTTTCCACTGAGGCCCAGAAGGGGCCCAGGCTGACTCAGCTCTGAAGAGGAGAGAGAGAGGGCCACACCCACAGAAAGGACATTAAAATCTTCCCAGGTTTCTCCCCACAGAGAGAGGTTTTATTATTTAGCATTATTATTCTTTTCCCATTGAGTATTGTGTCTATTAAATAAATAGGTTTTCTTTTCTTTCACTTTCCTCCAAGGAAAATTCTTTCCGAACCTGGTGGGGGAGGGGTGGCTGTAACCTGCCTTCTGTCAGAGGCATTCATTTTGGACATTCCTCCGAATTTGTCTCAAACCAGAACAAACAACAATTTGCAAAAATCATAGTTTCATTATGGACATTTGGTAAATTATAAAGGTGCTACATTTGAAAAATCAATTACCTATGGCGCATTGATGTCCACATTTCCCTCTTCTTGCAAATCCTGGGCCACATTTGGTGTTAGAAAAACATGTGTTTGTTAGTGACAGACCAAATCCAGCCATCTGACAGAGGTGAAGTTGCTGCAGCTCCATGTGCACAGGTCCAAACAGTAGCAAGGCTGAGCACACACACACTGTACACAGATATTCAGTGTATGTGCTCATGGCCACAGCATCAGCCACACTGATCAACACAGACAGACACACTCAACTCACACCAACACAAAGTGCACCAGTGGCTACATCCTGATCCCATCTCTGGCTGAATTTGATGTAGATCTGTTAGTGGAAAACAAATATATATACACATATAAATATATATTTTGTATATATATAACCACATATATGAACACACATATTTATAAACATATACATAAATATGTAAACCTTGAATACTGTGTAAATTTTTAATCTCCATGATATAAAAAAGACATTCAGCTATTAGAGACCATCCAAAGTAGGGTAACGAGGATGGTAAAGGGCCTTGAGGGGAAGCTGCATGAGGGGTGGCTAAGGTCACTTGGTCTGTTCAGCCTGGAGGGGACTGAAGAGAGACCTCAGTGCAATCTACAACTTTCTCACAAGGAGGAGAGGCAGACAGTGATCTCTTCTCTCTGGTGCCCAGTGACAGGACCCAAGGGAATGGTCTGAAGTTGTATCAGGGGAGGTTTAGTTGGGTATCAGGAAATGGTTCTTCACCCAGAGAGCAGTTGAGCACTGTAAAAGGCTCCCTAGGGAAGTGGTCACAGCACCAAGCTTGGCAGAGTTCAAGAAGACTTTGGACAATGCTCTCAGGCACAAGACTCATGTTGTTATGTAGGGACAGGAGCTGGACTCAATGATCCTTGAGAGGCCCTTGCAATGCAGCATATTCTGTGAGATAAATGCATGTACACATATGCACATGTACATACATATGAATATGTATGATGTGGAACCCTTCAGCATCTTGGCTCAAAATCCCAGTTGAATCAGCATCTACTCCTTTTATTGCAGTCACTCCATTTGCAATCTCCTGCACACAGGAACACCCAGGGCCAGAGGCTCACACACAGAGACAACCACAATAGACCTCCCATTAGCTTGCCTTGGGTATGCAGTCCATCGAGAAGCCTATCCCAGATCCTTGCTCTTTTGAAGTGTGTAAGGGACAGGCGAACGGAAGAGACACGCGATGTGACGGGAAGCAGGGACAGCATGGAATCTCCCTCCCCCTTCATCCCACTGATAAGCATCACCTTAGGAATGTAGTCCTCCTAACCCCAGTAGTTTTCCACTCACTGCTAACCCTGGCCATCCCACAATCCCCCTTTCCCGACTAGAGAAGCCCCTGGACTATATAACCCCATGAGATAGGATAATAAAGGCCATTTGACCATCCACCACGTTGGTGTCTGTGAGTCCTGGACCGAGTGGCACGGGGTAGGCCGTGCTGCCGTGCTGATGCTTTGAACCAGGTCGCCATGCCTTCATAGCAGAGGCCAACAGAAGTGATTAATATCTAAGGACACACACACACATGTGCACGCAATCATATCTCTGAATCAACCACCAGGCCCCTCAGTTTCTCCAGCAGCTGGCTAGGACTCCTTTGGTCCCTCTGACACCCAGCCTTTTCTGTAGTATCAGCCTTGAAAAAAAAAAAAAACTTTTCCTGGCTCCCAGACCTTTTCTACTACTTCCGGGCTAGCCCAGCTTGACCTTTGCCAGTGTCCACATGCCTACTTGCACACCTGCACTCATTCCAGGTGCTGGCACCACCAACACTCAGGCCTCTGGCCACTGATCTAACTCCAGCCGCTCGCATCGTACATACACGTGCACACAGAAGAGAGAGGCCTTTCACCAGGCCTCTAACAGCTAGATATGGAATTTAATAACGTTGGAAGATACTGCTGCTCGGCATGGAGTGTGGCCAGGCAAGTGTATTGATCAACAATCTACTTACTTCAGCCACTACCTTTTATACCCTTAGTCCTCTGTTTTCCCATGTTTGTTCTTCCCCAAACCACTGAGATTCCTCCCTTTCTCCTCCTTTTTTTCCCTTCTCTAAACATACCAGAACAATTGTAGTATATTCCTCCAATGTTCTTTCCCTACATGTGTCCCAAATCCCCAAGTTAGTTAGTGACTCCCACTTATTCTGTAAAATGATGGGAGAACCATTCCTTTTGACTCAGAACATGAGAATTACCTCTGGACACTAGGGCTAAGGTTCTCCTGAGCCTTCTTTTCCTGATGCAGTTCCTGGGATTTCCCCACCTTCCATTGTGTCCTTGTGCTCCTTTTTTAGTGTGTGCCAGTATGCAACCTAACAAAGTTCTTTGGGAGAAGTCAGGTACCTGTGAAAAATACTATGCACCAGAAACAAGAGTCACAAGCGTTTTTCTTTAATTTTATTAAGGACAAAAATTGAGCCTATATAGTTATATATGAAGTAGGAAAAAATTGTTTTTATACAACGAAATTACTTTAAGTTTTAACAATTTACATTGTAAATGTAAATTTACATCTGTAGTAATGAACCAAGTAGTGCTTTCAGTATGCTGAAACCTCTTGGTTTACCTGGTAGCAGTGTAGTTAGCAGAATACAATGCAGGGTAAGATACACACAAAGATATGGAAAAGCATAGAGCAGTTATCTGTGTCAGATGCAGCAGCATAAACAAATTAGAAAGATTCTGAAAGAAACAACAACAAAAATACAACTTAAACGGCATTTCAACCATGCACAAATATAAGAAACTCAAAATTATTGTTTCAGTCATGACAGTCCTGTACCAGATACACAAAGGAAAAAAATGAGAACATTAAAACAGAACCAGCTTTCCACAGAACTGTACAAATTGCTTCATTAGTTCATCATCAAAGAGAAGAGGTATTCCAGTTTCATCCCTAGCTAGATAAATTCTCTTTTCAATTTCTACGTTCTCCTGCCAGTGGTTTTTTTTCAAGCTGTTTAGAATACCTGCTGATTGAATCTAATCTTGCATCCTGGTGCTTAGCTGCATTCCAGATGCTGTAGTTCCTAAATTTGTTCCTCTTGAGTAGAACCTTACATTCCGTATTAAAATTTTCCTTTGTGCAATGAATAGGATAACTATAAGACTCAGGACAGAATTAATGACAGCATGCAATGATCAGAGATTTCTCTAAAATAGGTAATAAAATCATTCACCAGTATTTGGACCTGTTCAAATCTCTACCTGTGTTTCTTACTCATTCACCTACCCTGCTGAGAAGTTTTGAGAAAAAATGTGGGTTAAAGTTCTATATGGATGAAGACTGTTTTCCTGTTTTGAATTACATATTTACGTGAATTGCGGGCATAAGCCAACATTAACGTAGTCTTTTTAGATCTGCAGGAGCTTTTTTTTAACGACTTTTATTTTATGCAGCTCTTCCTAGAGATAACATTTTGTGATCTTCCATACCTGAAATTGCTGTTGGGTCACATATCAGAAAAATAGTTATGTTTTTACATTTATTTTAAAATCACAATTAAATGCATTTAACATATTTTGCTTTAAAATTTATTTGTATATGTACTTTCCTGTAAAGCACATAACATCATATTCCTTCCTCTTTTTTGACAATAAAGGTATTTTTTTCCACTCATAAAACATTATCTCCCCAGTCATTCATTGCTTATTATAATTTCTACGTGTACTTTGTTTTAGAGTGGCCAAACCTTTCCATTAAACAGGCAAAGAGTAATAATCATTCCCAATCCAGAATTACAAAAGAATTTGAGAAGTAATTTCATCTACCCTGTGGTGTCCAGCACTTCTTCCTCCTTTTTCATTAAGCAAGAATTACGTCTTCCCTTTTTCAGGGAGATGTGTTCAAATCACGCACACTTGCCTTCTCATGGTCTCCCAGATAAAAACTGAAACTTGTACAACAGTGTTTTCCCTCCTTAGTTGACAGAAAGGGCTGTTTGCTGTTAAATGTTTATTTCCGTTTGTCAGGCCATCAATATAAATGGCATTTGCAGATTTTAATTTAAAACAAATAGACAACAGTCACCTCATCCCTAAGGAATGATTAAAACAAGCTAAAACCAACAAAAGACAAGCAAGTCCAGAGAAGAATTTGCACTATTAGGTTAGTTCAAATCTCATGGCCTTTTACTAGTAATGGAAAAAATCACTGTTATTAGGCTACAATCAAAAGAGGCTGAAGCTGGGAATTTAGATCTTGGAATCAATTCCCAGCATCTCTTCTTTAAAGTAAAACTATACAGTGAGAACACTCATGTATTTTGCTGAAGTGTCACCTGGCTTATATTGTATCTTGACTCCACTCTTGTGGAGAAAGCAAACTGTCAGAAAGGAGCCTAGTTGTAAGTGATTTCTGTACAAGCCAGTGTCACCTGCTTCTGGGGCCAGGGAGATATCCCTAGTTCACCTTTGTTTATCAGTAAAGGCAAAGTAGTGTTTACTGTTTCCCTGAACCTTAAATCATCCATATTCCCTACCACACTGAAAATATGCTGTAATTGGGTTTTTCTAACATGGTTTGAGGATTGCTCTAATCTGGTTTTTATGGTAGGATATTATTTCAAATTATCTTTGGGTGTTCTACATTATTTTTATTGTTTACAGGTTCACCAGACATCCTTACGCCATCAAGTGCTGAGGAATTATACAGGATCTCAGCAAAGTGAGGCATTGGAGGCAAGGTTTGGTAGTCATAATATACTCTTGAGTCTGGGCTTTTCTTTGGTTTGATTTCTATTTTACTTTGGATATTGCTTTGGATATCACTCTGGTTTTGTCCTATGGATTGATTGCCTATTTTCAGCTGGAATGCATGCAGTAGGCTGCTGTACAACACCTTCAGCTTAGTTTAATTGAAAACAAATTAATGTCGTGCTCTGACACTGCTCATTGTTGCATACTGAAGTGCACTAATAGTACATTATGCTTTTAATTTGAACCAGCAATGCATTTTTTAAACAGTTCTTCCAGTTGTCCATTCACTGAGCTTTGATTTTCATTGTAGAAACTCAGAAATTACAGTCTGGGTTCTTTATACTGAAAATGCACTGCTAACAACTTTCAGTTCACAGGGCAAGACCAGAACTAATTTAAAAAGCTCCATGACCTTCAGCAACTTTCATCAAGTTAAAACTTCCAAAACATTTGTAGTATTTGCATTAGATTCTCAGCTGCAGCTACTCTGCTTTGCATACTGATTCCTGGATGTCCTACACTATTAGCTAATACAGGTATTTCATACATTTCATTCTGTCAGATTAGCTTGAAAAATACACTCCTTGTCTGAACTAAAACACTATGCAGGTATATGCTTCATGTCCTGCTCAGAATGGTCTTAGAGGAATATTTACAATTGTAACACTGTATCTGTCTTGTTTTTATAGTGGATCTGCAAAGAAGGAATAAGGAATTTTGGGAGGACTTTGGTTCATACTCATAGTTGTGTTTGGCCTCTAGATGAAGCTTTCGTTACCACCTTTCTGCACTTCTATTTTCCTCAATAGATTCTTAGTTATTTAATTTTTGCTTCACTGAACTATATAATTGGCTCTAGAAAGGTGAAAACGTGATATAATTCTATTCCACTTCATGTTCCTTGTTATTCCATTCAACTTTTCCACTCATAAGCACCACCTATCCAAGAAAACAGATGTCTATTGTCCTGAACTACATTGTGTGGGGAATCATCACACTGAAATAATTTGCAGTCTTAAATGATGATGGTTCTAACATATTGACAATTTATGTAGTAGTATCCAGACAATAATGACACAGTGTGTGTGGTTTGTTAGAAAAGTGCCTGCTAGTATTTTGTTTCATGGTCTACTAGAAAACATGCACACCCTGCAAATTCAGAAAGAAAGGCAAGATATGAAAAATGTAGCTTAATTAAACTGCAGCTTAATTACCCAATGTCCTGTGGGAAATACCCAGCAAAGGTTCATATAGTCCAGCTCACCATACATTCTCTATTTTTTCTCCACCTACGTGGGTAAGAAAACTGCTTGATTGTTGTACCAGATGTAGAATACCCCAACTTTTTTTAAAGACTGCCTTCCTCTGTGGATTCTCAAGGAATCAAGCCTCTGTAAATAAAGGATAGCAGAACCTGACATCTGCCAAAAAAGGGCACAGACAATTAATTGGTTGTCCTTCCTTCTCAACCACAGCTGGTACTTTGACAGCTCTCCTCTCATGTCAATGAAAAATCCGTCTGCTCCTTTTTCAAAATCCATCTGCTCTCTACTATCAGTCCTAAATACCCAGTGAAACACTTTTTTTTATAGGTAATCTTCCAAACTTCTTATTTGCATTAAAATACTGCTACCTGCTCTTTCATACTTCTTTCTCTGACAGAATCCTACAGTCTCTGTCTATGTCCTTCATCCAAGATGCCATCCAAGCAAATGTCCCATGTAAGTGCTAAAATCAATTTACCAATAAATAAACTATTTAAAAGATCAATTCCCTGAAAAATCCCCAAATTCTAATCAATTCTAATTCAATTTAGCCTAGAGGATGCCTTGTGGTTGAGTTATGTAAGAAGCATAAGCAGTGACAAAACCAAATTGTTCCCATTAGCACTGATCTTCAGGTACTAGAGGTCTTGGATCTTGTTGGCCAGAGAAATCTACTATTTGGCTTTCACAATGCATGCTACTAAAAGCTGAAAAGTCTCTACAGTTTTTGTTCTCAGTGATTCAGTAACTCAACTACATGATACTACTTTCAATGCTCACATCCTCTCAAAACTTCTAATACTGCTGAGAAGCAAATGGAACCTGCTTTTCATCTATCTGTTCATCCATAAACCCATTTAAGTCTTTGTTTTGATTTTTTTTTGTTTCGATTTTTTTTTGTTTCTTTTAATTGTTTATATTACTGTATGATAAATTTTATAATAATGATCAACACAGATTAGGCAAAAGATGATGAGTGTAAAGTGCTAATCTATAAAGAGCTGAGTCAGAAAAAAGGCAGGGAAAAGCAACCTAGATTGCGTACACATTTCCAGAAAATAAGTTTATTAGGCAGGAGAAATCATACTTATGAATTTTCTTCTGCCCATTTTATAACCTAATTTTAAACTCTAACATTTGTTTTGCTCTGTGCCCTAAACATCATTCCAGCACTTATAAAAGTTACTTTTATTCATGTTGCATCTCTGTTTAGCTGATATTTTTCCTATAATTGATGTGAAGTTACTAATCTGCAGTTCTAGGATCTCCTTGGAGTTTTCTAAAAGCACTTGCCATTGGCTATGTAAGTTCATTGACTAATTCCTTTAGCGCTCTCTGATGGATTTAATCTGACCCTACAGATTCAAAACATTAATTTGGTCCAGGTATTTTCTCATTTGCTCTTTAACAGTGTTGATGTCTGTTCTCTTATGTTGTTCATCTACTCCCAGCATAATTAATCATTTTACACTAGAGTCCTTTTGAGTGAACTGAAGCAGAGCAAGTACTTACAAATTCTAGTTTTTATTCCCTCCAGTGTATTTCCTTTCTGATAATTAGAGCCTTTACCTTTCCTTTTATCTTCCCTTTTTCTCTGAAGTATCTAAATAATTGTTTTTGCTTCCTTATCTATCACAAAAATATATTACTGGTAAAGTTTTCTTGTCCGCATTGTTTTTTTATAACTTCTTATCCTGACTTTGCTTGCCCTTGCAATAAAATGTTGCAGTTGCAAAAAATTCCCATCGCTGCATGTAGAACTTCTACCTCCTGACAGATTCTTTTTTAATTTATTTTTAATTTTTTTTAATTTGTGGAATATTCACTTGATGTGAACCAAGTGACATATAGAAAAATGTCAAGTGTTACAGAAGAAAATACTGAATGTCCTTGAGCCACTTGCTACTAATGGCTAAGTAGTGCTTCAGGGAATTTCATGAAGTTGGGGGAAAAAAAAGCAGTGGACTGAAAGTAATATGGGTACTGACTTTGGCATGGATTTGGAACAACTATGACAAAAAGTTTGAATAGGAAGAAATGAAGGCTTCAGCACTGAAGAATTATTCAGCTCACTACAAACCACACAGTTTTAGGAGAGGCAAAAACTTCATGGTCATGTCATACTAGGGATGCCTATGACACAACTCAATATGGCTAAGTAGCAGTAAAAGAAGATAAAAATAAAAAAGCTTCACATTTTAAAATATCTGAGCATATATAAAAATAGTGCCTGGACCTTCCAAGCTAACAAAAACAAGAACAAGAATAGAGGTTAAGACTGGACAAGAACTATTAACAGATACAATGTATCAGCTCACATGAAAAGTAAAAAAAGGAAGGTATACTTATTTGAATATGATATTTGGTTAAAATAATGACTGAAGAGGTTGGTTTCCTCTGAATATTTATCTGATTTAAATATTTATTTAGCTTTTGACAGGTGAGATACTCTTTTCTATTCAACATACATTAAAGTGTTGAGCTGCATCACTAAGTGGGCTTTTTAGCTTTTCTTTAAAATAGTGCATGCTTTGATAGAGCAATGAGTAGCTATTACTTTAAACAGTTACCTATCTTAGCTTCCCTTAATCGACACAAGGAGAGTAAAGTGTCAATGAGAAAAACATTTAAAAAAAAAAAGCACTTTACAGGACTCTTTCTAATAAGCAGTACTGCTAAAT
The DNA here is from genome assembly GCA_026261815.1 of Monarcha castaneiventris obscurior. Classification (NCBI taxonomy): domain Eukaryota; kingdom Metazoa; phylum Chordata; class Aves; order Passeriformes; family Monarchidae; genus Monarcha; species Monarcha castaneiventris. The sequence continues at coordinate 5,179,490 of JAMPIT010000510.1, read as the reverse complement.
ATGACCTTTCATCTGTTTGTGGATTGAATCTTTGAGTGTCATAGAAAAAAAGAGATCCTGAGTCTTTGTTAAAGGAGTATCTGTTGTTTCTGACTCTCTGATTCACCAGAACATAAGTTGTGCAAGCATTTTTATTTCTACCTCTTATGATTATTCAAGAACATAACTATTTTAATAGGTAACAGATGACATACAGTTGCAAAAGCATAATACTGCAGAGAACAAAAAATTCACTAAATTCATTCATTAATATCTCACTTTTCCATATCTATATAGTAAGCTGTAATGGCTCTGGCCCATGGTGATTCTTAGTTGCACAGGTTCAAGTGATCAGGCTTGAAAGCTCTATGAAGAAGAAGCGGGAATTGAAACAATCTTGCCATGTTTCTTGTCCAATTCTCTTTTTGGGTGATGCTTGGGTTTTTTATGTTACTGTCCTGCTCCTAAAAAGAAGGGTTCTCCTCTGGTCCTGATACCCTTTACTTTGGTTTTACCAGTCATGTTCTGCCTATTGACATTGCCCTGCACTTACCTTGTCTTTTGTCTGGCGACTTCTTCTGTCACTGGCATACCTGCTCTGGGCAGCTGGACATGCTTTTTCACATCTCACATACTCTGCAAAATACATTTATATTGTGTTTGCCTATGCCATCCAGAGTATTACAAAATACTTCTGTACCACTGGTCGTTGACTGTTTTAGTATAGCTCCATTTGAATACAAAGGCAATTGCTACTCATTACATCCTGCTTAGTTAATTTACAATTTGTAGTTGTTTCAGCCTCTAATTAGACTGAAATAATTTGCTTGGTGACATTTTTTTCAGATAGAGTATCTTGTTACTTTTTTTTCTCTGTTTTAGTTATAAAGCATACAGATGCATTTATTTTCTGCTGCAATGGGATTCTGTACATTAACTTGTTAACTGGGATTCACCCATTTATGACTCTACAGTGGCCACCATTAAAACAAGTGGGCAGAGTTGTCTGAGATGTTATTTTTGGGTTTTTCTCCTGTGTGCACTTTATAGCTAATATTGGTTAACTCAGATTGTCTTACTTGCTTATAAATTCTCTTGTTTAGGGATAAACACTGACAAAAAGTGTTCATCTTAGCCCACCAGGACTCTAAAGTGTTAGTTTGATAAAACAGTGTCAGAAACAAAGATTACCTTATCTACTCCTCTTCTTCTTTATATTTAGATCAAAATCTCAATTTAATTCTGGGAACTCTTTGTTTTAATCTCATGTGGCACATGTATTGTTTAATGGAAAACACAGCTATCAGACTTACTTTTTTGTCTTTTACAAAAACTGTATTTTCTTTGATAAACATACTCCCATCCCCAAACTGCATTTAAAAAAAAAAAGAAAAGAAAAAGAACAGAGATGTAAAATGGGAAGACTAGACACATTCCGAACAAAAATGATTTCTGGAACCTAAAAGTTTAGGAATATGGCCTAGTAATACCATAGCATTTTGCAACAGACTCAACTCATGAATTGTATTGGCTGTGAAAGCAGTACCTACTTTTAGATTTGAATTATTATACTCACCTAATGTTATCCTTGGGATATATCTCTTAAAAATTAGATTTTCAGTAATGAATATCATGGGGACATGATATAGATATAAATAGGCACAGATATAGATGGAGATATAGATAGATATGTAACATACCTCCATTAAAATATGCAAGAGAAACACAACACCAGGCATTTCAATGTCACTTCTAAATTTCAAAAGTGTTAATGACAAAAACAACCCTTTACTGACAGTGACAGAATTTCAGTAAGTGCCATGACTTTTCCAAGGTTGCCATAAGCCAAATATAAAAAAAAAAAACAAGAACAAATTACAAACCCAAATAGTTAACAGGGGAAATATGCACAGTAAACAAAATGGAACATAGTGATATTAAATACAATTTAGGAAATTGAAAGAGCAAAATTAAAAACTGCTGAGGCATAAAAGGAAAATTTCATATAGCTCCATGAATCAGAAGGACAATAATAATAATATACAGGTTGTTTTTTTCCTCCCAGTATTTAGTTTAAAGACTGTGGCCTTTATATCAGACTTGGAAGAGTTAGTAGACTGGGAAGCCTAGCTGTTGGAAGCCATGTTGGGTAGACTAATGAAAGATATGACCTTTCCTTTCAAACTTTGTCTTGTTAGTATTATACATTTACCATTCATTCAAAGATAAAATATTTCTTGGCAGAGCTTGCAATAAAGAAGCTTCCAACTCATCCCTTCTCCCTTTTTTCTTGCCCTTGCCAACCACCCCACAAAAGAATATTTACCTTACAGTAAGTGAGGTAATTTACAGGGTAATTTAGAGTAAGTAACATAATTTACAGAGTAAATTTTAAAGGCTCTCTACTTTTGCAAGCTTGAAAATACTGAATAACCATTGCAGTACATGTGGCAGTGGCCACTGCAACAGAACATTCAGAGAAATGGTGGACAGTCCTCCAGAACACAGAGGTCTAATTCTTGCCCCTTGGTTACAGCGAGTTCCCATATTCCTAGTGGTTCTTAGTTTACATGTTCCAAGTTTATTGCCTTAGGAGTTCTCCACCCAGTTTTATGTATGAGTTCATGTTTATCTATTTCCCTTAATTGCCTTTGTATAAGTTCTAGAAAGTTCTCCCTTCTTTGATGCCCCATTGGTTGACTCATGTAATCTCCTCCCCTAAGTTATCCTCATTGGATAGTCCCCTGTTGGCTCCTCCCCCTTAGTCAATCCCCATTGTTTGTTTCCCTTTGTTATACCCCCTTTCTCCTGAGTATAAGAACCTTTGACCCTCTCATTACCTTGTCTTTTGTTCCTGGACCTTCCCTGTGCTATGAACCAGCTGGAACCCACAAAAAGGACCCCTCTCTCCTCCTTTGCCTCTGCTGATGCCTCTTCAACATCTCTGTTTGGGGCCTGCTCCTTGTGAAGGAGCCAGCCTTTTCCACTGGCTGCAGCAGAAGCCAAGGACATCTGCAGCTGGATGCCGTGTGGCCTCAGGCAGCCCCAATGGTGTCAAATAACTATATCCATCTGAAACTGTTCTTCCAGGTAAGCAGAAAGATGTCAAAGGAGGTGTAAAGGTTTAAAAAGAGAATGGGACAATCTAATATTAAAGTGCCCGTAGACATTGATGCAGAAACTAAACTGAGCAAACTTACATGTTACTGTAAGAAACTGTTTTTCTATAGGTGTTAACTCTCTTGTTACTTTTTCATCATTAGTGACGAAACAACTTCATGGAGAGTATAGATTTTTTCAAGTATAGCACTATATGTTTTTTCTTCTGCATGCCTTTGGAACTGTGGAGAGTTCATGCTATAGCTTGTGTTTGCTATAGTTAGGTGTAACATTTTGTCTAGTTTTAATCAGTATTAGTGCAAATATGATGGATTGCAGAGAGGATGGACACGCAGCTTTTTTTAAAAGCTGATATACTTGAGAGGAGTTTGAGGTTGTGTTTTTCATGCACACATGTTGATATCTTTTTATCTTGGTGGTAGGGCTGAATTCTGTTACACTGTGAGAATAGTGGCTGTTCCTCTGTGAACCTCTGACCATGGTAAGTGTCTGCACCAATACAGGAAGTAATGATGTAGATCCATGCTGCCCTCAGGAACATACATTGTTTACAAAGCTGCACTGATTGCCTTTCTTGGATTCTGGCTACTTACAAGATGGATCAGGTTTGCTAAATACTTCATTAACCTTGTTTGGTCCTATTACCCCTGAGCAACACTAGCCAGCTATGGACAGATTCTCCTGGCAACAAAACTTCAGCAGGATGACGAAAGGACTTTACCTTGCAAAATATCTGAGGATACATAATACTGAAAAAAGTAGAGTTAGACTTGGCAGTTACCATACTTTTATCACAGATTGCTTCTATTCCAAACTTAATTGGAATTCATGGGAACTCAAGACAGTCAATCAAGCAGTTGCTCTGCTTTAGCTCTGTCACTTTTCTTCTTAGTCTTTCATGTCTTGAGCATGCTTCTTAAATTTAAATTACAAAATAAGCTCTTTAAGACAACTATCATAATTCATTTTGTATTTGTTAAGATTTTTTAAGTGTCTAGAACAATGTCATACTTTTTTAGAAAGTACCACAATTGTACATTAAATAATTGTTGAACATTTTCTAATTTTTGTCTATTCTATGTATCACATAACATTTAGGATAGAACTTTATTTTCTTTGAATTTTATGGTGACATTGTGGTGATTTCATAATAGTGATTTCATAATTGTGATCAGGGTTGTGCTTTCGGATATTAATGTTTTCAATTAAGTGATTGCATATTTTAACTTGATGTGTATTTAATTTCAGTTTTATGTTACACATACCTTTTAACTTAAATAGTTAAACTTCTAAGGTATTGTTGTATTAAAAGTATGAGTTACACTTTGACACATCTTGTTATTTATTCTACTTTTAAAAGGTCTTACGCTATTATCCATGAACAGTTACAATGTATGTAAGTCACTACTTCTGGTGTAAATAATGACACATTGTCACAATAACTCATAAGATCTAAGCTACTAAGGTTGTATTGACTTGTAAATTACCTACCTAATAAATAATAAGTATGTCACACAAAACTACACTTAGTAGTTTCCGTATAAGTCATCATAAAAAACTGCTATTTCATCAATTTCCAGATGATAAAAATGAAATAGAGGGACTGAAAAATCATGAGTAGATAATTCACTGGTCACATCATACTCATGTTCAATTTTCTTTCATAGTACTGATGAGTTCTGCTGGTAACCCTAAGCCTACCTTGTTGTTTGGTGATGAGTGTCTAGAGAGATGCATCAGTCTTTTTAGATAATATGTAAGACTGGTAGGTAAGAACTAGTCTAACTGAAGTCAATAGCAATATTCTTCCTTCTCCATTTTTTATATTACCCCCTTCTCTTTACAGCAATTAGATGTATTCTGTTCTCTGTAGGTGAATAAATGGTACTATGTTTTTGCAAAACTTGTTTATAACTATATTGTCAAAATTAGAAGTGATAATAGAATATTTTATTATTCTACATTTACCATTTCAGATTTCAGACAAATTTCTGAACCTGTTAGAGCCGTCACAAATTAATTCATCTATGTTGGTTCAAGAAATCCTAATGTTGTAAATAATTCCCATTCCACAGATTAAAAGGGGTTCTCAGTGATACTGGAGATGTTGGTCAGAATAGGCAGTAGAGCATGACATCCTAGTAAAGCTCCTAGTAACAGCAACATGTGCGAAATGCCTGGCAAGGCAGCTGTGTCACGGTGGAGAACGTTATCAGGAGTTCTTGGATGAGACAGGAGTGAGGAATAGCTGTCAGAGGAGTGAAATGTGGCTAGCAACAATGTCTAGCAATGGGAGAGCAACTTGCCCCTCAAGACCAGCAGTAGCTTTCATTCAGCTTTTTTACATAGAAAGAGCTGCCATTCCCAGACTGTGAATGATGTTTTAGTGCAGGGGGGAATGGTGTGGCTGGCCTAGCCATTGCTTGACTATATAAGACAATAATTAGTTTTTATTGTAGAAATTAAGTATTACTTGTTCCCTGTTGTAGTCACAGCACCAGGCCTGAGGGAGTTCAAGAAGCATTTGGACAACACTCTTGGACACACGGTGTGATTTTTGAGGTATCCTCTGCAGGACCAGGAGTTGGACTCAATCCTTGCAGGTCCCTTCCAACACAGGGGAGGTATTCTGTGACTGTGATTCTATGATAACACAGTAGGGAACAGTACATGTTAACTACAGTCCAGCAAAGTTTTGAATTCCATTTGTAATTTTTATTAGAAAAAATAACTTGATACAGAAGAAGACAGAAAAGAAAGTATATTTTTACTCAAAGTTTATTACATTAATATCATTGATCTTTGTAATTTAACAAGAGCAGTTTACTGAACGTACAATATATGAAAAAACAGTATTAAAAGCAGCTATCTTAACTCTATTACATTCAGATTTTTATTACATTTTTTTAGCATGATTACAATTTATTTTGATAAAAAAAGCTCTAGGGAACCATATATTGCTCGGACATGAGAGGACCAAATGAAGACATTCTGCAACAGAAAAAACTAGTATAAAACATGGTATCTTGTGCCATTTAAATATTGCCTTGTGGAATACATATGTCTGTATTGAGAAGGTTTTCTCACTTATTCTTACAGGATGAAGGAACTAATATATATGAAGGCTGATATAACTGTACTAAAATTTCTTCTATTTGTTTGATGTCTTTTATTTTAATGGGATCACAGCCTTATTTATCATTCAGCAGCTGTTTTCTTTCAAGGGATTTTTATTTAAAATACATTTTTTTAAAATATTATAATTTTACTGCTCAATGAACCTTGCAATAACAACATTTTAGCATCTATCCACCATGGCAGATGGCAAACTAATGAGGCTTGCTGTAGCTGCATACTGATATGTTCTGTACACAACACTTTTGCACTGCAAAGGGAGGTCAAAGAGTAACTTTTATTTATATTCTTTGTTGTATTTTATTGTTGAAAATCATAAGACAGATTATTAGAAAAAGCACTTTTTGTGCCTTTTAATTAGATTTGCTAATGTTTACTGCATGTGATCAACCTATAGAGCTCAAAAACGGTCCATATTTCAGTGTTCTTTAACTTGCATTTTTTAAAAAAAGTAATAGCACTATTCCAAAATGATTTTTTTTCCTTTTATTTAAAATTCACTTTAAAATAAAAGCTAAGGTATTTTTGTTACGCTTGCATTTGCCATTTAGCAAAACTAATACCTTAGTGTTTTTTTGCATACAAATTTTAAAGAAAAATACATACTTAATATACTACCTCATTTTTTTTGTCTTAGGGCACTTTTGTTGCAAACCTCCACCCTTTAGGATTCTGTATTTTTTCTCCATGAAGATAACAGATAATGTTCATTAAATCTAGTGGAGGCTAATCTAGTACAGCTACATGTTTAGTGGCTTCATGAAAAACAAGGTGGTGAAAAATCATGAGTCTGGTAATAAGTGGAATTGACTTGACCTCAGTCAAAGTGTGTAATATAAATAGTTGATCTGCATTCCTTGATAGAGAGAGGAGAGCAGCAGAAATGTCAGACCAAGGAACTGACTCTTCTAGAAGATTATTTACCTGCTCCATTAAAAAAAATACCTGAATCTGAGTTGTTTTTCTCCTAGAAGAAAACCCTGTGTAAATAAACAGCATCCTACCTATAAAACCAGATTATGTTGCTGTTTTTTACATCCATTTTAGTCATTTTTTTCCCCTCAGAGGTATGGCCCAAACTACTTGAACCAAGAACAGAGTATATAGTTTTAGACAAAAAGTTTTACCTTTACAGTTTCACAAGCTTTTCTAAATCAGTTCCATGATCCTATTAATGATTGAAAGCTATCCATGAGAATCCGAGTAATCTCATTAAATTAGGGTCAAAAGTTAAAATATTGGAAAGTAAATTACTTTCAGATATATAGCCTGAAATAACATTGCAAGTAATCAAGTAAAGATGATAACAACTTTCCTTCCAAAACGCTGTTCTTCACTGATTGCCAGTGCTGTGCTGTGTGTTTCTGTGTCAATAACAAATTACTGAGACTATCATATTTCACAAGAAAGGAGAGTCTTGAAGTAATAAATTTTAAAACATCGGTAGTCTGTATCTGACCTTCATACACACTTCAACTACCACTTTTCAGCTCTTCTGGCAAATTTCTTTTATTATTGCTTGCTTACAGGAGATAGTAGTAGTCTTAGAGAATTACTGTCACTAACTCTTATCAGTATTCTTACAATATATTGAATAATTTTAATAGTTTTATTATAATTCAAATTTCACTATAGGTTTTTACCCTGTAAATACTCTAGAGTCTAACACTACTTCCAGTGTGCTCATTTTACAGTCATATAATGTCATTAATTTAATTACATTTTATTTTGTTTGTATACCATTATAAAAGGACTTGGAGACTATTGTAATATGATATTAAAAATAAATTTATTTTACATTTGCTTTTTGATTTAACACAGCTAGAAACATCTTGTCACAACAGTAGGATTTCAAATATTACCTTAGCCTAAATGCAGAATTTGATAATTATATATGTAATGTTGTGTCTTTCTTGTTTTCTTGGGTATTTTTATAAGCTGTTTTGGTTTTCTTTCATGTGAAGGGTTGTTCTGAAATGTCCTGGCTGAAGTAGCTTATCACATAAGAAAATTAGCAGTTAAACAGCTGAAAAGAAAGTAGCAGACTGTTTGTTTGTCCTCATTCTTTCACAGACATAATAATGTGTTGAAAAACCATATTCTCATCTTTACCATTTGCTTCAATCCACTGACCTCAGTAAAAGATAAAGCAAATAGACGTCTTACAGAGCCAAAATTACTGTTATTGCTTACAGTAGCTTTAGACATGTTTCATAAAGATGCAAGTGATTAATTCCCTCATTGAACAAAATTAGATGGCTGAATACTGCTTGTAGTGCAAGTTGGCTGGTCTTCAGCCGCATTGTCTTTTTTGTCTGTGCCTGGCTGCATACTCATAGATCTTAGAGCAGAGTTTAAGTGATTGCTTTCTTAAGTGGAACAACACTACATACTAATTATTGCCAGTCTGATTTTCTGTGTTTATCCTACATATTATTTAAGAGATATTTAATATTTCTACTCAGCATGAGGGGTTTTTAAGAATGTCATTAAATACTGCATAATCTACTCATTATCATAGTAATTTGCCATGGAACACAAGTTATAGTCAGAAGATTCTCAGCCAGTGTATTTCTGGAAAAGTCATGCAGGGAATCCACATTAGAGAAGTGTTTGCATTTTTCTAGGAAGATGTGATTTTCTTTTAGCTTTTCATCTGAAAATATAGTACGAGTAGTAGTTATAAATTGCGATGTCATCTGTATGCTGGCTGTCTGATAGCTATTCATTTAAAAAATGTGCTTTTATATCTCTAGATGGTGCTATATGTACCTCTATTAGTTAAATATAAGACATTTTAATATAAAATTATAAAAATCATAAGTATGACAAAACAACTAGAACCATAAAAATTATTGTGAAAAAGTTTTTCCTGCACTTACTGTAGGCCATGAGGCATGTTTTGCCAGGTGATTCTGCTCATGGGAAAGTTAATCCTGTGCTGTATTAAGTAGGAATCACAAACAAGTGCCATGGAAAGACAACCTACATTTTTGTAGCAAATATTGGGCTACTTTCTTATCAGACTGGAGAAGTTCTTTTTTCATTCAGCCCTACTATATGCAATATTTGTTGTTCTCCCCATACATTCATACATATGCATTCCTTTTCCTGTATGCTTGTTTTTAATTGAAAAACAGTTGAAAAAACACATTCATTTGTGCTAAACTGCTGTATTGCTGGGCTCCTTAACAGGTAAGCAATACATGAGGTTTGTAATAACTATAATTTATAATAATTACAAAAAAAAGTCTGGAAAAGGTTTTGGGTTGTAAGGAGCACTTTTCCAGTGGCATTAGACTGCTCTGTAGATCAACAATTTTTGAGTATGTTACAGGTATTTTATATTCCTTATAGGAAGCTTCAGAGACACCACTGCATGGTTCTGTGGGTATCATGTAACCTGAATCCAAAGAAAGTTTATAGATTTATAGGCATATTAATTTGGCTAAAGAAATTAATCAAGAAACATGTTCATGATGAGGGCTACTAATGGAATATTCTTTACTACCACATTAAATTTGAAAAGGAAATAAGATAAAGAATGATAAGCGAGTGCTTAACAATATGAATATATTTTGTATTTCTATACCTGAATCCATATTATTTTTATCCTTTGTCCAAATAATAAGTGCAACTGCACAAGGATGGCTCTTGATTACCCTCTATCTTATTAGACACCACAGATGGAAGCTACCCAGTCATAGTTCATCCACAGTAGATTCTCTTTGCTGGCAGCTAATTTCAGTTGTGTGGCTGATCTTAGTCCTTTGTCTCCAGTCTTTTAACAGGCATATTTGTAACATCCCTTTACAGGAAAATAAACAGAGTTTAAACACTGTAAGCAGTCCAATATAAGCTTCTGAGAGAGAAGTAGACAAGAGCAAATCAAGTGCTCATTTCAATGAGGATTTTAAAAGAAAGCTTTTGATGGCTTAAAATATGAGCCATTATATTTTATGAACATCCTGTCCAAGAGTGAAATGAGAAATAATTCAAGAATTAAGTGAGAAACCTATTGTCTTCACCAGATGTGGAGGATTTTTGGGTCCTTCTACAGTCACAAGAAAGAACAGATTTATTTGTAACTTTTCTGTCAGACCCATGCCTTAATGAACTCCCCTTCTTTAACTTACAGTGAAATTACCAAGAGAAAAGGAAGAAGTAACTAGAGACAAATACCAAAGTGACCAAAGACAACTTAACTAATAGGCACAAGAAAGTACATTGTTTTCCAAGACTGAAACAAATCTTCCCTGAGGTGTCATGGGAATAGCACATCTTCTGGAAAGAATTGTACATTAACATTTGCATGGCTTTATAGCAATACATACTGACTTTTTAAAAAATCGTTTTAACATAAATTTGGTAGAAAAAGAATACTTTGTTTGATGTTCGTGAAAGCAAACGTAATATTGTGAACATCTATAAATGTTTTTTGTCAAAAAAACAAAGGACAAATCTTATGATGACAGTTGCATCCCATTCTTGGGATCTCTCCAGACTTTGCAAGATATTTTGGGTGTGAGTACAAAGCAAAATCAATATGTGCACTTTGGCCAAATCCCAGTGAGGCTAAGAAAAATGTCTCTACAATTAGTCTTTACCTTAACAATTCAGGATGAGACAGGGAAACAGGGAAATCTTTTGTAAATGCCAGACATCACCAGATTTTGCAGCATTTTTTTTTTTTTGGAAGTGCTTTTTAATTCTTACTTGGAATGTAAAAAACAGATGATTTCAGCTAATAGTCTGAGGTCATAACTCAAATACTTCTCAACCAGAGATTTTAAGAGCAGGCTGTCATGTGTTTTTAGGATGGACAGCTGAGGAAAATGAGAGTGACACTTTTTCAAGTAAGAGTGCATATTCATGCAATTAAGCATAATCTTTTTTAGGACTCTTTTGACACTTCATTTGCATATTTTAGTAAAATAGAAGAAGAGTAGGATAAAACAAAATCTTCCTTAGCTCGTTATATTGTTCCATAGCATTAGATGTTAACCTGTCCTAATTCCTCTTGTTGCTTCTCCTTGCTGATAGCATCTGTTAATATAAATCCTGTCTGTGAACAGACTGCAGGATTCCTAGCTTGGTCTGCCCCTGTGACTTTTTTTGTGGTAAGCAGAACAATGCATTATGAAAAAAAGAGAGAATGTGGGGCCTGATCCAAATAGCTGGTTTTGGTTTTTTTTCTGTTGAGCTCAATGTGCTTTCAAGTCAGCTTCTCTAGAGAGTCCCTTGCAAAGCAATCTCTATGAATGTTCGTCTGAATTTTTAAAGAAGTGCACTTAGCATAAATCCAGACTGTTTTGTTTCTTTTTTTGCAACGCACATCAAAAATGCTCTCAGAATTTTTTTGCAGTGAAAACAGCTATAATCATGTGTTGGAAAATACTCATTCTTTCTATTTGCATGAATAATTAAGTTTTGACTAGGCAAAGAAACATAATGGAGAGAGGAAAAGCAGAAGAATGATTCTACCCTAATTGTTTGGTTGTGCATTCATAGATAAGAAGCCTAATTTTTGCTCAGAAGAATATATGAGTAAATAATACAAAGCAATTTCAGAAAAATAGATAGTATACACATCTTCAAATCCTTCAAAGCTTTTCCAAAGATGACCTTATCTTTGTGATCAGTAGATTTCTTATTGTGGAGGAAATATAGCTTTAATATGTCTACAGTAGAATCATGTTGCAAATGAAGTTCTTCTATATACATTTTTTTTTGCCCTACACATCTGAATAAGAGGGGCACATTTTGCTTCTCTACCTATACCTTCTGAAATAAATTTGTGTTAGGACTTCAGTAGTTATTCTATGGAAGTTAATACCAGCTTTTGTAATATCTTTTCAGAACCCTTAGGTCACTAATGGGCTTTCAGTGTCTTCCTTTGATTTGCATACATCAGCATGTAAACCGCTGTACATTCAGCTAAAATATGTGGCAGTCGATGGCTTCCCAGAGTGAAGAGTCTAACCTGATGAGACTGCACAGTGGTAAATCAGAGTATAGATAGGTACCCTCTTACAAAGTCTTAGTCACCTAATTTTAATTTCTATTTTAAAAGCACCTACAGCTTGTCCTATAATTTTCTAAAAGCTAGGAGAGTTTCTAGAATTTACTGGCTTCATTTTATGCTGACCTCAGATATCCAAGTCTTTCCACCTCCACTTGAACTCATGAATTCTAATGGGAACAAGGCAGAAAATTATTAGCGTAAACTGTCTTGGGGGTAAAGGTCTTTTCCACATCCAACAAACACTTAGCTCTTTTGCTTACTAAGTTAATGACTGGTTAATGCCCTAGAAGAATCTGTTGAAATAGGTATTCCATGTCCAAGATACGTGGTTCTAGCCTGCTTTAAAATATCATGGTCTGTCTTCAATTGATTGAATTACATGTTTTTATGGAAAGATAACTGTTTAATATAATTTTATTGTTTCTTTTGGTTTTATTTAAACTTAAACACAGTCATGTGTTTGAAATTATGAGTGCAGAGAATTATTGTTCTAGATTATGTGCCACTTGTCTGGCATAATTTTCAAAACCTGAAATTTAAATGAAGTTTTTTCTAAGGTGGAGATTTCAAATAAGTCATATATGCCCTAAAAGCCTCTTTTCCTCCTCTTAATTGACTGTAAAGAGACTTATGAAAATATCCAGTGTAGAAGCATCTTTTTTTTTCACATAAAAGCATCAGTGGGTCCAATCCCACTGCTGGCTGTTGGACTGGCACAATTAAATTCTTAGGAAACAACAAAACTTCAGAATACCTTTAATAAACAGAAATTTTGAAGTGTTTGTTTGTTGTATCATCTTCAGTGACATTTTCACTCCAATAGTAGTACTAAAAGATAATAGAGTTGTTTTTATTTTCTGTGTTTATCTGTGATAGTAGGTTAATATTAATATGCAGGTAGAGGAATTTTTGGTTGTTCTTCATGGTATTCACACGGCTGTCACTGACATGAAAGAGTTGTAGGAAGTCAACATACAGAATGCTGTCATACCTTTCCATCAACAGTGGTGAGTCTCACTTTTTTTTCCTAATTTATTCACTGTTACGAGATCATCTGAGCACCTGTAGGAATTTCTTCTGCAAGAAACAAAATATTCATTGCCAGTGGAGATTTAATTTTTTTTTTTAAAGAAAAAATATTTTTACAAATATGTTGTATTACATGAATAAAATTGCATAAATTCCCCATTTTGTGGGGGATAGATGTGGGGCTGGATTTAATATCTGCTTTCACAAATAGTTTTATTTAGTCTGTAAAGATGCTTAGAATAGCCTTACACCAATTCCTGTGTGATTTTTATCTAGGTCAATTTTCATAAAATTATGAGAAAATGCATAATATGTAATATTCATATAATTACTGTTAAGAGATAGCAGCTGTAGCCTTCTCTATGGCAGTTTGACAGGAAAACTGTTGTGATGGTGTTTGGATGTTGCAGTAAAAATTGTAACTTTTTTTTTTCATAACAACCTGAAACTTAACTTTTCCCATACTAGTGCATATTAGAAACAAGAAGTCACAGTATAGTATTGTGATAACTTCTTCTGTATTTCTAGTGCTTCCTATTGAGCTAAAGGTAGACTTGCAGATGAAAAATTATGATATGGAAACTGATTTTTTGCATCAGTTTACTGCCATGGACAATTCAGATTATAACTCTTATTAGTAAAGTCTCACTGTTTCTGAGAGAAATATCAAATATCCTATATTGGACTGAGTTGCCAAAGTTTTGGTAGGGGATGGTCTGCAGAGGCTGTTTCTATGAGAAAATGCCAGAAGCTTCCCCCCCATGGTGGACAGAGCAGTTCCAGGCAGCTTTAAGGACCCAGCGCTGGCTAAAGTTGAGCCCGTTAATGGCATTGGTAGCATGTCTGTGATAACTTATCTAAGAAAGGGTAAAAACCACTGCACAGAAGCTGTGACAGAAAAGTGAGAAAATATGAGAGAAGCAGCCCTGCACACACCCAGCTCCATAAAAACCAGGAAGAGGAGGTGCTCCAGGCACCAGAGCTGGGATTCCCCTACAGCCTATGATGAAGACCACAGAGACATAGGTTGTCTTCCTGTGGCTCAAGGAGATCCACGGCAGGTGGACCCACCTAAAGTCATATAAACAAAATTACTGTGGCCCATGCCACTTAAAAATTTGCATATTTTCTTCCTTCAAAGTGAACCTGTCTCCACAGAGCCAAGAAAGGAACCATGTTTTTACATCTTTGTCTTCCATTTTTGCATGGATGCTGATACAAATAAGGCTGAACAAGACCCCTTGTGCACAACTAACATATTTTAGTCATAAACTCTGGTATCTCAAACTCATTTCACTTTTCCTGTACATTCACACAGTAGCCAGACAAAATTAATTGTTTAGATATATGAGCAGAATGTATGAATTATCAGACTCCTGCACAACATATTTTAAGGTCATCATATTTACCTAATTATTACTCTGTCATACTATGCTCTGGCTGAGGAGACTGTAAACACAGTCTTTTTGATCCAAATATTGTTAGATCAAATTAATTTCTTATTAGAGTGGCAATGTCATAACTGTAAACAGAATTCATGTCACTGCAGTTTCCTAAGAAAAAAATACTAGACAAAAGCTAGTTACCTCTTTCCTTACTGCTGCTTCTCAATTAGAGTTGTTGTTTAGGTGAGCTTGTTGTTTCTTTTCTCAGCATCTGGACCTATGCCAGAAGTTCATAGGGATATAATTAAGGTCTTCACATGCCAAAGAGTGAATGAAAAACTCATGAAACATTACCAAGTAGTGTTTAGGGGCTAAGTTTTAACAAAAGTCCTGCCAGGAATTGAGGAACTGATGCAGAGTTTAAAAGTGGTAAATACCTTTGGGATATTTTGAGAGAACCAGACAGATGCTCAGGAAACTGAAAAAATACCAGCACAGTAATTAGTTCTTATTCCTGAAGAGAAGTTGAATTTGGGAACAATTCAAAGTGAGGGGCAAAGGAGCATAGAGTATATCTTATTCTTCAAAATGTACTTGCAAGAAAGCTCAGCTGTCATGCCACATTAAACAAGTTTTTATTATGTGCAGGAAACTGAATGTACTAAGCCATTACATGTACTAACAACTTCTGCTGTACACATCACAAGAACAGACCATCAGAATGCACATAGGTTACAGCTGGGGTTTTATATACACTATATTCCACTCTTTTCCCTGTTACAATATTCCATGAATGTAAAATTTCATGTAACCATTTAGGTTATGGCACAACACTTGAAAAAAAAATGTAGTGAAAGCACAGTTTTGGTGGGTGACACGTACAGCCATTTTTGTTAGTAACATAAAAAAAAACTCTGAGATTTCCTGTTCATTCATCAGACTTCTTCAGTTATTACAATATGATCAAGAGGGGATGGAGTTGCACTTCATAAAGTATTAGTGAACTTCATCAGGAATGAAGTCCAGCGATTGAAGCAGGTATTCTGGCTTAGATTTCACTGTTGGATGGTGAAATAGTATGGAGAAGCAAACCATCTGAAAAATTTAATTTTGTGGAAAATAAATACTGGAAGGTCATCCTGTTCCTTATATGTAGTTGCCCACTTGTAAATAAAGTTGAGCAGGATTACTGAAACTTTGAGGTTGGAAGACAACTCTGTAGGTCACCTAGTCCAACACCTTTCCTCAAAGCAGGATAACCTAAAGTAGGTGGTTTGTCTGTGTCCAGCTGGGTTTTGCATATCTCTAGGAATGTAGACTCCACATCTTCTCCAAGCAACCTGTTCCAGTATGTTACCAGCTTTGCAGAATTTTTTTAGTTTCATATAGAAGGAATTTCCTGTACTTCCATTTGTACACATTGCCTTTGTCTTTTCAACAAGTACCACTCAAGTGAGCTGGATTTGCTCATCTTTATTGCTAACCATCAGGTATTTATAGAATCTGATAAGATGTCCCTTGGATATCTTCCCAAGACTGAATAGATCAAATTTTCTCAGCCTTTCGTTGTATGTCACGCGCTCCAGAACCTTAATCATGTTTGTGGCCTGCATTAACTTATTCTGTAAGTCCATGTCTCTTTTGTACTGGGAAACCCAGAGCTGCACCCAGCAATCCAGATGTGTCTCACCAGTGCTTGTCTTCTGTGATACAACAGCAAATAGGTGGTGTTGGAACCCTCAGTTTAGATAATTCCAATCTTTCAGTTCTGACCGACAATGAACTTCAAAACCTCGATACACTTTAACTGAAGCCTTGGGAAAAAAAACCCCAGGTTGTGGGATAACACTGAGATTGTTGCTTTGTAATTATAGTTATGTCACTGGGTGAAATACATAGAAACGTAGAAATTTAGGTTTATGGAATATGGTAATATAGATGTATGTAATGATATTGAGGATTTTGGGTGTGGGTTTTTACTTCTTTCTTCTTCACAAACCTAGGTTTTCTGGTGTTGGTTCAAAAAACCCACAGTGTGAGACGTGCATAGTTAGGTATTGGACTGTAAGTAAAAACATATTATTTGGCAATTGTTAATTGGTTAAATCAGGCTTTAAATAACCTTGGGAGTAGCACTCAGTGGCTATTTTCCACCCATGCTCAACTTTGTTTACAAGTGGGCAACTACATATAAGGAACAGGCATCAAAGGAGTGCATTCTGTACAGCTGTGCTATATATAAGAAATAATAAACAACAAATTAGAAGAAGAATCCTGGTGTCTCCTGCATCTTTATCTGAACTCTGAGTAAAAGAAC